>VWZF01002117.1:189661-264649 GCA_013396755.1 Sclerurus mexicanus
AAAAAAAAAAAAAAGCTGGTAACACAACTCACGGACATGATATTGTGCCAGGGATGGAGGCAATGTAATACAAACATGTCACACTGCCGAGCCGTAAAGGCATCTGTTACCGTGTACAGGAGGTGCAATCTTTACTTCGCTGCCCTTCACCTCAGCAGGGACACCTGATGTGTGCTGAGGGCAGCGGAGGGTGCGGGAAGGCAGGGCGACAGGCAGGGCAATCAGCAGCAGCGCGGCCGCGGGGCTGCTGCGGGCGCCCCGCACCGCCGGCAGCGCTCGGACCGCCATCGGNGAGCATCCCGCGGGTACCGGGAGCATCCCGCGGTTACCGGGAGCGCCCCGCGGGTACCGGGAGCATCCCGCGGGTATCGGGAGCATCCCGCGGTTACCGGGAGCGCCCCGCGGGTACCGGGAGCATCCCACGGGTATCGGGAGCATTCCGTGTGCGGTGCCTCCGCTCCCGCCCGGGGGTGGCTGCCTGCGGGTCCTGCTCGGCAGGCGCAGGGATGCTGTCGGATGTTTTAGCGGGTGTGAAGTGATGAGGCTGCAGCACAGCGGGGGAGCCCGGCGGGGAGAGCCGAGCCGAGCCGAGCCGAGCCGCGGAGACCTCCCCGACCCGGCTGCTGGGGGTCCCCGGGGCCCCGGTCCGGCCCTGGCCCTAGGCCGGCTCCCCCCGCACAAGTTCTGTCCCCGGGACGCGGTGCTGCTTTGGTTCGCAGCTGCTGTACAGGTGATTTGGAGCGCGCCCACACCTGTGATGCGCAAAGGTCGTTCACCCTGTGGAGCGCACTGCTGCCGTTCCTAGGTTTGTTTCAGGTTTTAGGCTTCATGTCATGCTGCTACCCAGGTAGAAATGTTGAATAAGAATATTAGCTGTAATTGTGAGCGGGGCTCTGGTGTTATAAATGCACGTACAACTTCGGTTCAATCCATGTATTGCGTTGTTTGTTTGGGTTTTTAAATTGCCAAACAAAAGCTTATGCTGGTCAGCAAATACAAAGGTAAATTTCCAGTTGTGATTGCCATCGCTATAAAACCTATATTATGTTCATGTTAGAGAAAAGATAATTCCCTCAATAAGCTTTATTTATTTTTTCTTGATCCCGGAACCAGTATTTTTACTATATTTTTTTCTCTCTAATTCTACTTTGACAGATCAGATACAACCAAGATTTCTCTCACTTTCAGTCATTTTAGTTGTTAACAAACTTTTTTTTTCTTATAGTGCAGTATGCCATAAATTATGATTTGAAATTGTATTCTTCATACATAAATCATGAGGCCACTTATTGGATTTTACCTCATTCAAGTTCTTTTCTTTGAATGGTTAGTTGAAAATAAATAATTCAAAGCACTTATTCCATTCTGGTAATCCCATAATAAATTTACTTCCTTGCTGTAGAGATTTTACGTTTAATGCCAGTTTTGTGTGCAGCAATGAGTGGTGGTGTTTCAAATTTTAAGAAGCCTAGTTTAGTCAGGCTCAAATTAGTATAAAAAAATCTTTTTTAAAATGTCAGATCTGTGTTTATAAAAGTGTTAGGTGACTTGGAGCCACAGTGTTAATTCTTAGTTTTTCATAAGAAAATATGTCTTATATTACAGCAGTGATTAGCAAGCTCCAGAATTGCTGTCAAGACCCTTCAGGAGCAGTGCAGCTATACTGTAATCATCTTTAAAAAACTCACCCCAAAACTAACTTTCAGTGTTCTAGTTCTGTGTTCAACTTGAACGATGTTAAAGTTACATGCCATGTGATTGATGACTGTATGTTTGCACTAGTCGTAAAACTTTATAAATACCAAGTGGGTTTTATCAGTTACTTTTTGAGAAGACTGTTGTTCTTGTCTCCTTATTCCTGAAGAAATCCTGATTAAGGTGCATTGCCAGTCATCAGATTTTGGGAAAGAGAGGATGCTCTTATGGAGCTATGTAGCCTGTCGTGGGTTGACCTTGGCTGGATACCAGGTGCCCACCAAGCCGCTCTCTCGCTCCCCTTCCCAGCTGGACAGGGGAGAGAGAACAAGATGGAAAATGGCTCATAGGTTGAGATAAAGCAGTTTACTAAAGCAAAAAGTGAAAGTTTGCGCACATACAAGCAAGGAGGAAAATAACAAGGTTTATTCTCTACTCCCATTAGCAAGCAATGTCTGACCATGTCCTGGGAAGCAAAGAGCTTCGGCATGCAGGCAAACATTGTAAACAACAAATGCCACCCTTTCCTCCTCCTTTCTTTAGCTTTTATATCTGAGCTGACGTCACATGGCATGGAATATCCCTTTGGGTCAGCTGGCCTGCTTGTGTACCCTCCCAGGATCTTGCTCTCAGATGGAGAAGGAGTGCTACAGCACTGATGCTCTGCCAGCACTGCTCAGCAGTAGCCAAAACACTGCTGTGTTTTCAACACCTTTCTAGCTGCCAGTGCAAAGCACAGCACTGTGAGGGCTGCTATGGGGAAATGAACGCCAGCTCAGCCAGACCCAACAGAACAGTATTGACTAACATGGGTGTCCCAAACTTCTCATATGCAGTGTGGTGTGTGCTAAATGTACCTGAGTGAGTTCAGTCTCTGTTTTCCTCAGCCTAAAGCTTTTAGGGATGCTGGAGGACAGCATGAAATCTTGGGCAGAAGGCTACAGCAAAACTAAGCAAACATAATCATAATCAAGAATTCATCATCTTATCACTAGGTATTTCAGAGAAGCGGAGTATCTGGTACTCTGAGGTTCGTGGGCACTGATCTCAGCTGCAAAAAGAATAGTGTGTTTTTTAAATTTAGTATTTTACATCAGTCTTCTATTTAAAATTTAGTATTTCTGCCATTGTAATTTCTAACTTACTGTAGCTGAGATTTTGAGTTTGTTTCCTAGCTGCTCACAAAACAGTGCCCTCGATTCCCTTTTTTTTACAGAATCAATGGTAATCTTCATGAAATGGCCAACTGCCCATCACAGCTGTGCCTTGTATGCTTCACTTGCATTAAGATCAACGTTCATTTCTTTGGGGGGGATTGAAAGGGTATAATTTTTCTGTGGGTCTCAATTGTATAGGAAAGATATACATCAGCAAATCGCGTATTTGCTGAAAACAAACAGAAAATTATTCTAACCTTTTTAGAAACAGAGCCTACCTATTGCCAGGTAGCATAAGATTCAAACTCACTTGCTGAAGAGGGATAACTTTCAAAATGGGTGACGGAATGGGCTAGAGAGCATTTTTTTCCTTAGCTACTCTGAGCATTTTGTTCTAGCTGAAAAGTTGTGCTTTCAGTACCAAAGCTGTCTTTACAAGGCCTGGAAGAATAAGAAGACTAAGTTCTCTAGTCTCTTGAGTGTCTAGGAGTCTTCAGCAGAGAGGAGAAAAGGAGGGGAAAAAACCTGTTTATATCCCAAGGATTTGTTTGTATTTAGAGTTTAGGTGTTTTTTTTTTAATTTGTCTTTTCCTTCTTGACAGAGTGAGGAGGTGTTCAGAGTAGGAGGCTGCCATAATGCTCGTTTTGTCTTGCTCTTTGTTCACATTGTGTATGCAGAGTACAACCCTCAGTTTTCAAAAGCTGCAGTAGAGCTCAACATAGTGTTAGAAAAAGACACTGAGAGGGTTGAAAAAATGAATTTCATTCTTCTTCACCCCCACAATTCTTGTTCTTCTGCATGTATCCAAAGATACGCCTATAGAAAAGAGCAGTGTCCTAGAGGTAGACTAATCTGTGTCTCTGCACAGCAGTATGTTAGATCTGTTGAGCCATCTGTGTAGTATTTTGTGGCTATTTTTAACCTCTGCTTTGGCAGAAACTGCTTTTTCTGAAATTAGTTTCCTCAGTAATATTCTCAGATAAAAACCATGTTATTAAATGTATACCTTTATACTTTTTACTTCTTCAGAAAGTAGTGCAACCTATGGCCTCTGAGCAATTATGTCAGAGGAAAGGGGAAGAAATGTATCCTATTTACTTGTTTCTTCCTAACCATCTTTTACAAAAGAAAAACTCTCATCCTCAGAATATAATGTACATGTTTGTTTAAAACTGATAAGTAACTAGTGGTTATTCATGAAGGAGAAATAAGATAATGTTGCTGAAAACAAGGAGAATCCCCATAGATAATTTGTAGCTTAATAATTTCAAGGAAAGATGGCTTATTAGAAATCAAAATTTTTTAAATGTAGGACATAAAAGTGTATGGCAGCCTTACGGTGGATTTTGTGTTTTCTGTAATATACTTGTTTTCTTAGAGGGCTCTTCTGAAAAGTTATGTCCTTCAGAAGGGAAAGCAACCCAATCTGCAAGAGGCTCTTGTAACAGATAGTTGATGGTCAGTGGGTTTGAATAAACCTGCATTTAGGGTGCAGGTCAAGACAATTACAATGCTTAAAATTTTAAACACCTAGGACTTTAGTCCTGATACATAGACTGCAACTTTCTGCATACTTTGCTGGGTGCTTTTATTGACTGTTGTTTTTTTAGTACCCCTGTCAAAGCTTTTTAATGAAGGAGTTCAGTGCTGGGAAAAAGAAAAGATGTTTGTGCCTTAAAATTGAGTTGCTTTTATCTTGGTGTATGAGATGGACTGCAGATTAAAATCCAGTGGCTAACTTGGGGTACTTCTTATGCTTCCTGGTCAAAAAGTTCAGTGCTTCAGTCAGTCAGGAAGGAGTTCATCAACTTCAATACACAATACATCTTTGAGAGTACTGATGTAACCTCTCAAGGGATTTATCTTGAAATACCTTAAATTGAGACTTCTGAAGAAATCAGGGATCTTCCTAAGAGGTCTATTTCTAGATCTGAACTCCTGATCTATGCCAAATATTTTGTTTCCTTTTATATATTAGCCACTTGAGGTTGTAGTGTGGTTTAGATGGATTGAGGGTTGGCTTGAGAGTCTGTAAGTAGCTCTGCCTTCATGGGGGAGCTTGTTGCTTCATTAACTGTTTTTGCTAAATCACTTTGACATACTTTCAGAACCACTGTTGTAGGGTAGAGCTTTTTGTTATGGCTGGTTTACTTTAAGGTCTTAATGACCTGTATTCTTTATAAAACAGCTTATGAATTTAATTTACATTTCTAATGAATTTAAATGAGGATTTGTAAAGATCACACTTTTTATTCCTCCAGAGTTTTCAGTATTCAGAAACTGGACTTGTAATTAAGAACCTCACAGAGAATTCTCGAAGGATGTTTGATGCTTCTGTGGCACGAGTGAATCTAGTAAGCTTAATAATCCAAGACGGCTGAAATTACTCGAAGATAGAATTTTGTCATACAAAAATTTATGAGAGATTGTGACTCTTTGTACTGTTCTCCAGAGCAAAAAGGCCAAGTTTCTTTGTCAGTGTGAGTAATGCAATTCTTTGGGCTCAATTGTTCAATTTTTATACCAAGGAGCATTCTGAAAGCTGAGAGCAATGCAGCTATTGATAAAGTCCCTTAAAACAATACCATGTTCAAACACTGTCATTTATAATGTTCTTTTGGGGCACTGAAGAGTAAGGTCCAATGTTCAGTGAGGCTATATTTTCTTTTACTTGTGTTGTCTGGTACAACTACTCAAACTAGGATGCACTTCAGCTTTTTCACTCAGACACCTTTGAAGGGCCCATATGTCTTTTTATTCAATATTATACTGTTGTGGGTTGTAACTTCCATAAAATACAGATTTTTAAAAATAAATATTAAATACAACATATTAAACCTTATATTATGCAGGTGCATGAGTGCTGCAGAAAAGAGTAATATAATTTCTGGGGTTTTTTTATTTTATTTTCACTGAATGAATATTTTAAATGAGAAAGCTAAGGATAGCAGAAGATTTTGGTATGTCACATAACTCTGACTACAGATAACAACATTGTGGTGAGATGTCTGGGCATTAGCTTCCTACACTCTGATTTTCAAAGTATAGCTTTATATAGTAGTATCTGTGGAAAAACCTTGTACCTGTTCCAAAGCTTTTCAAAACTTACTCAATAAGGACCTATTAAAATAGGCAACCCTTGCCATCCCTCTCACCATTTATATTTCATTGAGTATCACCATAAAATTGCAAGTTCCTGGTCTGCCTTCATATTTTGGTTGGTTTATTTTGCTTTTCATAATTTTTCAAATCTGCTAAATGAGTATGATAAATGAAGCAACTCCGACAGTTTAAATTCTGTTGAATATTTGTAATAGTAGTTTCAATATATCAGTTTTTGTTGAGAAGTGTTGAAACAAAATCAACATTTGTCAACATATTTTATGATTAAGGGTATTTTACGGTTCCAACAGCCATGAAAAATTGAAACACTGTCTTAGCTAATAGTACCAAGAGCCCTGTGTTAGAGTTAACACAGGTGGCTAGGTAGTAACTGGAAAAGTAATGATGCCTTTTTTTTTCCCCACTAAAAAATGAGAAAAGAAATAGGCATTCTTATTTTAGATGTACTGTGATAACAGAGAGTATCTATGCTAAATTCCCAAGTTTGCTGAACAGGATGAAGATCTCTTGCTTTCTGCTTTGGCTTGTCTGAGCTGAAGAGAGTGTCTGTGCTGCCTTCAGTCAGATGTGCAGTGGCGTTTGCAGAACGCATCATACATGGGGTTACAAATCTTAAACTCTCTTTTACCGAGCGTTCGTTCTGGAATTAGTTCAGTTCTATATATCCTACAGCATATGTTACAGTAGATTATTTATTGGAGACAGGTGTAACTCAAAACCAAGCTACAGTGTACAGCAGTATGTTTTAACAACTCTGAGCCTCAATGAATGCAAATTCATCACTGTTTTCTCAGAAAGAGACTCTAAGTCTGCCTCAGTTTGGGTTATCATCTGGCTTGTGAGGGCTTGAAGCCAGTGCAGTTACTTAAGGAGGAAATAGTTCATTTGTCTGACTGGTGAGGTCACAGTTTAATTCAAAATAAATATTGACTATTTAAAGGAAGTTTTGGAGAAACTGATATCTGAGTTATCCTTTTGTGTCATCTCCAATATACGTGTCAGGCAAATAGCAACATTTATGATGTAACTGTTTGAATCTGCTTAAAGGTGGGGTCTTTTGAGGGAATAAAGGAAACCATGAAAGCATGCTGAATTAGATTCCATCTGTAAGTTCGGAAAAAGAAGTGTAGTTTGAAGAGTATCTACAGAAATCCCTTTTGAACTACAAATTGCCACTGTTTATAGGATTTTTGCTGATTTCTTTAATAACATAGGACAAAAACATACATGTGTTTTTCGTGCTTCTTGGCTGTTAGTCTTACTGGATTTCTGTGTGGCATTCTAGCTTAAGAGGGATGCAGAAACAAAGGAATGTAGAGCTCTCTCAAATCTGTGTTGAAAAATTCATAAGTACATCACAGTTACACAAGAGTTACAGCTAGGCATGTATGCTCCAGATAACTCCTGTGATGCTGGCAAGCGCTGGAATTAGAATATGTTTGAAATGTCATATTCTATTCTCTGCTTGTCTGATTCAGTAGAATTACTCTTGCTCAAAAATTTCCTTACTCCTTACGATTTCTTTGTTTAGTAGCTTCACCAATAGTATGTCTTTATAAGCCAGAAGGTCTGATGTATATAATATTTGCATTCTCTTATCCTTGTACTTCAGTAAACCAATGGAGTTGATGCTTTTAATGAATTAATTTTCCTGAACCATAAATAATTTTGTTTTTGTGGGAGGAGGAGGTTCCTTCTTATCTTTGGGCTATTTTGCTTTAGCTTCCTTTTCTGTGTGGTTGTTTTAGAGGTAGGTTAATAGTATGAGAAAGTAGCAGCAAAAAAACCAAAGGGACTCAAACAGTGAAAATTCTGTGGGAAGCAGGCAATCCTAAGAATTTCCAGAATTTTTGAATAAGTTGAGAGATTATAGGGAGGAATTTTTAAAATGCACACACAAAAAGTTAAGAACAGAAATGGTCAGTGGGTGCTGGGTAGGCAGATAAAACAACACAGGCAGTGAAAGCAGCCTGAGCAGAGTGAGAAGAGTTCTCTGTGTAAGCAGCGCTCCTTAGCTGGTCATGCTGAAGTAGGACTGTACACAGGGGATTTGCAGATATCACAACAGAACCCTCTTCACATGAAGCCATGTCAGCTGCGCCAGCTTCAGCACTGAGTACTGATTTCAAAGTCACTTGCTAAAAGAAAGGGGACAAAGTAACTTGGAGAGACAGACAAAGTTAAAATGTTGAAGAAGGTGGTATTGTGGTCTATGCACGTGTGCATAGAGCCAAACACTTCAGGGAGAGAAATTCAGGTACCACCTGAATGCAAGATCTGTATGTCTGAATACTCTGCAGAGGTTGTATCTTTCAGCTGACATATGCAAGAAAATGCAAGATCTATGCATTACCATTTCCTCTCATCTAAAATAATTCTGGTTTTGTATTGGCATCATATGCCAAACTGGAACGTGGCAAAAAGAATTGCTGGATTTGAACAGTCTCAGTGAAGAGGACTGAAAGCTTAAATTCCTCTAATGTGGAAAACTTGAGTTTGTTGACACATTTCAAGCTAGATATGAGATATACATATTTATATTTTTTATATATTTTTAAACTTTGCTTTAGATATAAATTAAGCATTCGATTCACATTTCTATATGTCTGAATGCTGATATTTTCCAGGGAAAAATTCTCACATTTATTTAGATGAAATTCCACTGAGCAGGGGCACACTTGAGGGACTTTGAATTGCTCAAAATCCAATTTTTTTCAAGATTTTTCAAAGATGCAGGTGAGCGCTCTGTCAGGGTTTTTAGTAGTGCTTGGCTATCTTAAGAGTTGTGCACCTAATGCTATTTGCAGTGTTTTGGAATTCAATGCACTCCAATACTTTAAAAAATTGACCCTAAGTATCTAAAACAATTTTTTAAACAAGTCTTCTATTCACCAGAAAATTCAATTATTTCTTAAAAATGTGAATTTAGACCTCAATAGCTGCTCCTGGTTGCATCTTTTATAGCTGCATTTGTTATATGGTCATGGCTAAACCCAGAGTTTGTCTGGAATTCTGACTTGGGAAAGCTGCAAGCTTCAGAACAAGTCATCCAGTCTCCTGAGTGCCATTGAAAGATAGTTTATGTGTGTCATTAAAAAACTGCAAACTAAAGAAGGTGTAAAAGCCATGACGCCCTGTCAGCAGCTCTCTGCAGCACATCACAGTCTGGGGAATCCCTGCTTAGGGATACAGAGACAACCTGGGATGCTGGGGTAGAAGTATCTGAGGACTGTACAAGACTTGTTGGGGGAGGAACAACATCATGGAAAGAGAAATCAAGATGCTTTAGGATCATCATTTTACTGTCACCACAAAACATTTTTGCAACATGTAAAAGCAAGGATTTTTCAGATAACTTCTTTTTATTATAAGCAGGTGCTGTTGTCTATTCAGCAACCACCAGTGCATTGCACTCACTATTGTGAAGTGCCTTGGTATAGAGAGTTCCGTAAACAAGGAGGAGAAAGATCTTCAGAAACATAAATACTCTGGAGGAATAAATGAATAATAAAAAGACACTTAACGATGTTGCTATTAATAATTCACACTTTCAGGACTTTGAAGTTGCTGTTTCAGAAACCCAGCATCCAAATAAAATGGAAAAACAGAGTGGAAAAACAGCCTGTCATAAGAAAGTAGTTATTATCAGTTACCACTTCTGCTGTCCTTCCTGAAGAGTGGTTGAACTCAAAGATATTTCATGATGACTGATTTGGTAATTATCTTGAGCATATTTGAACTTAAATAAAACTTTGCCATAAAGATTTAGTGGGGGTAGTCTGCACAGGAGCTGCACGTACCCTCCATGATAACAATGGGGTTTCAGTGGATGTACTGGAGATTCTGATTGGATTTGCTTTTATGGGGTTTAGCTGTGAATAAGAAATGATGCTCCCTGTATCTCATTAGCAAATGTAAGTAGTGGATGAAGAGGAATTAGTAAGATTATGTTAGTCACATTCCAAAATTATAAGGAGAACAGGCTAAGGTGAGAACAATACTTCAAATTGACCCTGATTTTTATCTTCTGGACTGTCAGAGGTTTGTCCACATCTGAGGCATGAAACAAATACCTTTCAGGGTATTACTCTAAATTAAATAAAATGTGTTGGTAGGGAGTAATGTAAATTTTCTGTTCTTTTGTACTGTAGAAAAGGAGCATCTCCAACTTTTTATTATTTTATATTCTATGAAATCTCAAAATAAACATGAGATTGACTTGTATTCAGTCTGAGGAATAAAATGTTTTGAAATTTGCATTCATAAGTGCTTGTACTTTAATGGAAGAGTTTTCTTCAGAGAGAAAAATGATTCTTCATATCTTAATGACAAGGCTTTAGGTCTGTTTGTCAGTCTGGCTGGACTGTTTTTTTTATCTTGTTTGCTGCTTGTAACTTTATGTCCAATTCTGGCATGTTGGTTCTGGAGTGAATTATCTGAGGGGCCCACTAATGCCAGCATTGAGTTCATATATAAACTATTGGCAATTATTAATACTTCTGACCACTATAGGTATTCGCTGTCAGACTTTTGTGCGTAGGCAGAAGGAATCCAAATTTCTTGCAGCCTGGAATGGAAACAAAAAAGGCAAAGCAAGGCATCAAGAAATCGATTAAGCTGGCTAGTCAGCATTTTTCCCCTTTAGCAAGTAAAAAAAAGAAAGAAAAAATTAAAAGAAAAAGAGAGAAATGCTTTCAAAACGAGTATTCCTTTAATTTAGAAAAGCATTTTTACCAGTGCTAAGTTCTGTCTGAGGATTTCCAATTTCCCTTTCAGCTTTCTAGTACTTTGTGTAGAAGACTAAGCTATTAGGAATAGCATATGATGGGTATCTGTTACCTTGTGCTTCTTGGAGCCCTTTTGTGATTTCTGGAGAGACAGGGAGGGAATAAGAAGATCAAATTTTTTGTCACTGTCTTTCTTTGTTCAATATGTGAAGCTCTTTCTTCTGCTGCACTCATCTGGGGATCCTTTGCGTGACTCTGGGGCCTTGAAATAGCCCATTTTGACGTGGTTCTGAGATTTTTGGTTCATTGCCAGCATGCTTGTCAAGCTGCCAAATGTCCATCTATATTTTATATGTGTGATATGTATGTCTGTACCTGAGAGCAAGGCAGCAGCTATCAGTGCAAAGATGCTAGCCTCAAACCAGCACTCCTACATTAATTATGTGAACATGAATACATGGAAAGAAATGATCACAGCTGAATTCAAACCATCAGCAGAGTATTTAATAGATTTCATCAAGAATATCCTCAAAATATGTACTTTAATGAAAAATATATTTTTGTTAGTTTTTTAGTTTACTTTAGCCTCTTTTAGCTTCATTAGGATAATTTCCTCTTTTTTCCTCTCTTCATTTGAAATTCACTGTTTTCAGGAGTGAAGGTCTGGAGGGGAGAGGGGCAACACTCCATTTGGTTGCTCCTATTGTCATTAATTTTTTACTCCTCATTAGGTGATTCTCTAATACAGTTTCTACTAGAAACTGGGTGCTAATGTGGTTTTGATTATGTGGTTTCTTTCCCATGCTGTTTCATTCTTCATGTCACATCTTTCTTTTATTTTTTTTTGGTACCGATCTATCTTTTGTAGACATGAGGGTTTCCTCACTGATTCTGTTGAAATGTCATTTTATACTTTGCTAAGTCACTGCAAAATACTTTTTCCTAAAAACCGAATATAAATATTGAGTGAAGATATATTTTATTCTGCACCATAGTTGTTGAGTTACCAATTTTGTTTGGTGGGGGTTTTTTTTCATTTTTTTTCCTCCAGTCCTGTCTAAAACTAGTCAGGTAGCAGATGACTGTGCATTACTATGACAATGTGCATTACTATAGCAAGCTTTCTGCCAGTCCTTCTGGATATTGCTGGACAAGTGAGCTTCTAGATGTAAGTGTTCAAAAAAGCAGTTCAATATATGTTATTAATAAGACTTCACTGTTTTTTCACTTATTTTTCCTAAGAATTGACTTCAGGGATGCTAATAAGATTATAGCTGCATATGAGATCCAGTAGCCATTGCCATGAATTTCTAAATGAAATTGTTTTGTTGGTTTCACCAACAAAACGAGCAGGGAACTGTTCAAAAGAAGTATGTACGGCTCTATTATTTGGTGTGACTGTTGAATGGTTTGGCTGCTGGAGTGGGTAACATATGTCTTGAGAAGCCAAAGCTCGTGAAGTATTTGAATAGGTAAGAGGTCATGAAACTTTGTTTTCAAGGCTCCAAATACTTCTAATTTGAAGTCCTGGCTGTAGCTGGAACTTCTGACAGGCACAGATGACTCCAAGAAGGATGGGGTCACTACCTATAGATGAGTTGTGCTGTTTTAATTTACTTTTAACCCAACACACTAAATAAATTGGGCCTAAAAAGCTGCCATCAATAAAATAACTATAATCAAGTCATGTGTTCTACCGGTAGGAGAACAAACAGGGAATAAACCCTCACCCTCCCTAAGGCAACCTTTCAAAATTTTTTTAGACTGTTTCATCAGTGTGTCAATTTGTCAAAAATAAGACTTTAGCAGTGATTTCAGTACTTAGGAAAGCTGAGTTCTTGGGGCAAGTGGGCCACCCTCCTGGTGTCAAATACAGAAATGCACAGATAGAGCTTTGCAAGAAGCTGAAGGCAACTTAACATGCTGGAGAGGAGTCACACTGAACCAAAGCAGCTGATGAGCCTCAGGAGATGCGAGATATGTGCCTAGAAAGTTACATACTGAAACCTTCCAGCAAGAAATGTAATTTATAGTTTTTTTGTTCCCCATATCTTTTTACTTGCCCTGTTAGGTTTTTTTAAAGTTCATTTTAAAAAGCAATTAATTGAAAGTGTTCAAAAGCACTAGTAAACCATTCCATTAGTCTCTTTGAATCACACGTAGGATTCAAATAATTTAAGAAAATATTAATGACTAAACCAGAAGTTGTAGCTATGCTTTTATTAACTGTTTTTGAAAGAAAAGGAAAACTTTGTATACACACTGTTTTTGCTGATTTATGTTAGCCCTGACTCCATTGAATAGACATCATTTTACTGGAGTTCTACAAGAATTTTATTTTCATATTTCTTTTTCAGTCAGATCGGGATTTTCTTTTCACTTGACACAAATATTTTTTCATAAATCCAACTTTTAATGTATGGAATGACTTTTTAAATCACATATGTAATATCCATTATTATAACAGTGATTCAGTGAAGGCAGAGAATATTTTACATCTACTTTGATGTTCCATTTATTAAGCATTCAAAAAATAATCTGCACTCAAGTTATCTGAGTTCAGTGACCATTCTGTCCTCCACACCTGATAGTTCTTCTTGAGTTCTTTAAGTGTGAGCTTTCCTGGCACTGCTTCATCCAATCTTGTTTGACAAAGCTAAAAGATAGGGCAATGTAAAGGATTTTTCATTCAGCCAGTTTTTTTTCTAGCAAAAAGAGAAACTTGGAAGAAGTTTAAATTTTAGAGTAGCAGAAGACTGAAGACCTTTTTCCTCCTGAAGAAACTTTCCTCCTAAAGAACTTTAGAAGTTCTTTAACGGAAAAACAGAAAGGACTTTTACAATTTAAATAAAATAATTTTGAGTCAGAAAGGAGGAATTTTCATCTTTCATACATATCAGAAAAAGCAGACTTTGAATCAGTTGAAAGCATTATGTAATATTTTTTTCAGGCTAGTTGCTGTATAACTCATATGTAACATCTTTACCATTTATGCATAGGCTGATTCTAAATGGCATTGTCAGAGCTCTAGAACAGAAAGCTGATCTTTTGCAACTGCCTTACTAAAATTTTGTGTCAATATTGTAGGAAAGCACTATGCTTTTCATTTGTTTTAAGAAGATATTTCTGTAAAGGCTTTTTTTTTTCCTGGTAAGATAGGCAGTATCTATTTTCATTTTCATCTGTATCTCTTTGTGGTTCAGTAACTAGTCCAGCAAGAATGTAATCAAAATAAATGGCTCTAGTGATAAAGTCTTTCTAATGATAATGTGCAAAGGTTTTCTATCAGCAAAATGTAACTCCCTTGGTATCTGGAAACAGCTTTTGAAATCAAAGCCTGAAAGACTGTGGAGAGAGACAGCTGGAATCACTGCACTGGAAAAGTTTAATCTTTTGGCCTCCCTGCAAATATTAAGATTAATTTTTTATTTTATCTGAAATTGAATCTAAGCAGTTGGTCAGATCTAGTATTATGTTATTAATTCAGTATCAGAGTTGAAAATCCGTTTCATGAATTTGATTAATTTGGGAAATTTAGGGTTTCTTTTTATGGCGGAAGTAGAAATGTAGTTCCTATTAAAAGACAGTTTTACTTTTATAACCACTGGCCAAATTTGAAATAATAATGCAAAATAATTGCTCCTCCATAAAAGTAAAAAATAAAAAAAGAGAAATAATGGAGTTGTCATTTTGGTTGTTTGCTTTTCTAGAATGTATTCTTATTTGTAACAACCATCTTATAAAAAGTTATTTTGTCCCTTGTTTATGCTAGTCAAACTCCGAAACAATCCAAAACAATTTTTTCAAACAGGGAATATATAAAAGTTATTCTCCTTTATCCCTTCCTTGTATAATAGCATCTTGTTACTTCTTAATTTCCACCACCCACCCCCCCTTTCAATCAGCCAAATATTTACTTAATGTTTGGAGAAGTTGTATTCTATTTGTGTTTAGCACATTGCTAGTACCATGTCAAGGGCAAGGGATTTTGGTTTCCACTAGCTTATAGTATGTTTTTGTCAGAACAATTAAATAGTAAAAAAATGGATTTTTTTTGTCTCACATTTCCTTATGTTTTTCCCAAATTTTATGACTATACTTCAAAATATTTGTTCTGAACAACATGTGTCAAAATGAAGTAAAACTTTGAGCAGCTTAAGGCTTTTAGTATGGTATGAGAAGGAGCTGCTTTCTTGTCTGACACGTTCAGTATTAGAAACACCACAATTTCATAAAGATTCACAGATAGTCCTTTCCAGTGAAATCTTTCTATGTTACTTCTAGAATGTAGAATTCCCCATCCCATTCCATTTTTATACATTTGTGCACCAAGGAAAAAACACACCTTAGCTTAACCTGGCACCACGGTTACCCTGTCCACATACATAATTTTTTGCTTCCACATTAACTTGTATTAAAATAGTACAAAGATGCCTCACACATAGGGAGGGGTTTCATTTTCTGAAAGGTGAAGCTCTGCTTTGCCCCAGTAATGAATCTATATGCCCTGCCTTAACCACATTAGGTAACATGACTCTTCTATACCTTCCTCTAAGTCTTTTTAATCCAGAGAAACATTCAGAGTTATCAATGATTATAAAATCTTACAGCTGTAATGTTAAATGATTTGCTTTATACCATAAGTAAGTGGGATCATTAGGAATTTCCATCTTAAAATTTTCATGTCTAAACAGCAGGGTGACAAATTCCTTTGCTGGGAGTGTGCTCAAACACTGGAACAGGATTCGTACAACAGGTCTATCAGTCTTTAAAAGGGATTTGCACAATGTCCTTCATGACATGCTTTGACTTTTGATCAGTCCTGAAGTGGTCAGGCATTGGTCACACAATATGATGGCTGTAGACCCCTTCCAACTGAAAGTATTCTATTATTCTAATCTAACCTAAACTAATATAAATTTCTTTCCTTCTGGTGAAACAAGGGCACTCTTCCCTGCTTGTTTCTCTGTGAGTGGCACTTTTCTAGGTGTTGAAGCTTATAATACGAACCAAGAAGTTTGATGGTTTTCATAATGCCCAAGGTATTTCACTTTCTCCTAATGCAGAAGCAGAATGTGCATCTTTAAAATGCTTTTATTTCACTGGAGTCCTGGGCAGCCCCAGAGTTGGAGGTCCCCATGTGGTACTTCAGATAGCCTTGGAAACACACTGGCTTGTGAAAAGATGCAGCTCTGCAGCTGCCCTTTCATTAGTGTTCCATTTGCCTTCCTCTCCCTGAGAACGCTTCAGTCCCCTCTGGAGGGCCTGGGAAGGCTTGGTGTCAGTATAATGACCTGGCTGGGACAAAAGGCAGCCTGCTGCTTCTGTGGGTGGGTGGACAGGAAAAACAGAAAGGTCAGTAGCTATGCTCTTGAAAGCCCGGCCAGGTCAGTGCCATTACAAGTGATTAAATAACTTTCCAGGTATGAAAAAAAAAAAAAAATTGAAGGCAACTTGTCATTTTACTTGGAAGACCCTTACTTTCCTCCTTTTGAAGTGTTCTTCATGGCTCATGAAGTGAAAGAAAGCATCTATAAGTATAAATCATTCGAAAATAATTGTCAGATCTTGTAAATCCCGGTTTGTCATTGCTTTGTATGCTGATGCTCAGAAATGATTGTCAGCTGAACATTGCTGTCTTTAGAATTAATATATCATCAAGCTTTTTATCGACGTGTACTTGAAAAGAGCCTTTGTACGTTTTACCTCTTTTTCTCTCTTTAAGGGTATATTTCTTTCAAATAGGTTATCAACCCTGGCAATTTAGTTAGAAGTTCTGTTCCTGTTCCTCCTGTTTTCTTTATTTTACTCTAATCTATTATTTGTGATGGGAAACAAGATTGCAGAGAAAGAAGAGGCACTGTGACATAATATTTCTACTTATGATAATTTCATGTTAATGATAGTTCTTTACATATCTAAGTATACACAATATGCTATAACCTGTAGAAGAACAAGAGGGTTTTTTTGTATAGCACAAATGCCAAGTAAATTTTGCATGAAATCAAGTAGTATATATATGCATATATTTAAAAACTAATTTCATGCTTTACATAAGGTTTTGTAAAAGTACTTCTGACAAAGGATATGTAATTTTAGAAGTGTTCAGCCCCATTATCTTCAACCAAGATAATGAATTTTATTTATGGGTGGTGACAGCAAGAGCTATCAGTATTTAGTCTAGCTGGGAACCTAAGCAGTATAAATTCAGAGGAGCGCTATTAAGTTTTGTCATAGTGCCACATAAAATTTTGGACCCATTTTTGTTGTGTTAGTAAGTTGTGATAGAAAGGCAGATTTTGGCAGTCATTTTGATGTAATGATTTTCCTATATGATGGAATGAAGAAAAGAGTGGACAATGAGAAATGGTTTGGTATACTGTTAGTGACTGGTCTCATTGTCTTCTTCAGCATGAGCCCTTAGTAGGGGTAGCTGTCAGGTTGAGAGCATGTCGGCTGTGATGGCTGGAAGTGTATAGATATGAAGTAAAGTTCTTCAGTGGACACTGGGGCTGCACACCAATATTCAGAAAAAAACTTGAAACAAAACTCAGACTTTAGGCTAGCAAATCTCCAGGACTGAAGTCCTGATATGGTTGATCATCTGCTGTGGCTGATTCATTAATACCTTGTTATATTTCTTGGCTAAATGATAGCCTGCTGTTTAATCAACTTTTTCTGGGTCAGCATCATTCTTGCACCTTTTGATTTTGGTCCTTATGGTCACATACTGTACTGGGTGGTTAGAATGGGCCTTTTTAGTCAAGTTTCAGTGTTCTAAATTGTGCTTCAGCCAGACTGGGTGGTATTCATGTTGACCTAATGCTGATAAATCTATACAATCGTAAAGATGGTGAAAGTTATTTTCCCTTTCACCGCAAGAATCCAGACCTTGTGACATGATTCATCACTGTATGTAAGCCAACAGAATTGTTGGATTGTTTGCTGGAAGCACATTACATTTTTTACTGGAGAGGCTCAGAATAATTCTCCTTTGAGGGTCTGAGCTGGAGGGACAGTGTTATGTTAAATGAGCATCTTTGTTTATGATAGACTTAGAAATAAATGATGTAATTATATCTTTGACAAAAGTAGGAAAAATTGAAAAATAAACTCAAGTAAGTATGTGAGTCTTTGGGTTGAGTGAAATGAGTTAACTGTAAATTACTTTTGCAATCTTAGTGCCAATGGTTCATACTATTATACTCACTGTATACTTCCTTAAAAATTAAAATGTTTGATTTTCCTTCCTTTTATGCATCTATATAGCCATATAGAGACATATTTTTCAAATTCTAAAATGGAAGTAGTCATTTGAGAAAGGTCAATAATTACCTACAGAAAAGGTTTTCATGGATTTGACTTAGACTCTGATTTTGTGTTGGGTGTGCTTCCTCTGTATTTAACAGAATTCATAATGATGTCATTAATTCTAATAACATTATCTTTAAGAGTGAAAGTGAGGCAAGTTTTGCAGTGCTAGAGAAAATATCTTTTAATTGCTAGCATAACTAGAAAAATTAGATAAGCTTCTAAGCATGTAAGAATGCTTTGCAAGTCTGAAATAAAAGCTGGAAACTTCAAATGTAAATTGAGAAATTGTCATGAGATTAATAACATCTGTTAAATACAATCCATTGTCTTTTTTTTCAGATGATCTAATTGATTTAACTGAATTTTAAATTAATCGGAGTCATCTTGGTATTTATTAACTTTAATTCCATTGTGGTTAGAAAGAGTTATGATTTTATGCTGTGAATATTACAAAGCTATGTATGCATAGTTATTTCATTATAGGAAAATTTTATGTTAATGAAATAATTTACACAATATTGTAATACATATTGAAAGTCTTTTGAGCACGAGTAGTTGTCTCAAACAATGTGTGGGACTACATATTATTAAACTGAGGTGCTTGTGTATTGCGCTGTATTAATTACTGTGATAAATGCTAACCTAAAAGTAAGGTTGAAACTTCTTCAGATTGCCTGTATCCATTTCTAGGTTTGATACCAAAGAGCTGTGAGTTAATGAAAGTATTGGCTTATGATTTGAATGGTTTCGAAGTATGCTTCACTTTCAGAATACCTTCTATTAAATGTTACATAGCTCCATGTAGTGTTTGCTGAGAGCTGCTCCTTGAACAGTACTCAGAAACTGCTTTTGGATGTGTATTTGAATTTCATATATGTGAATTGTTCTGCCTATCCTGTACTCAAATATGTTCCCCAAAGAAAATTTCTGTCCTTGTGTTAAACATGATTTTTCCCTGCTCCTTATCATCTTCACATTTTGTAATTCATTCTCTGTTACTGAATATTCTGAGGGGTAAATAGTATATAACATTATCTGTGGTTAATTTTTTCTTTTAATGCTTGATAATTCTATAAGCATAGGAAAAAACCCCCGACATATTTCCTCAGGAGGTTGACATGTGACATTCCAGCTATTTTGCTGTGTTCTTCTCTTGTTATAAGCTGATTCCCTTGGATGTCACAGCAATATATTGTATAAAAAATGTATTCAACTCAAAAATTGCCAAGCAAGAAGAGGAACATAAACTTTTATTTTTAGACTCCAAATTCTTTCCGATGTTAAATGTATTTTCTTAGACTTTCTAATGTCTTCATGATCCACAGGCTTCAGACCACGAATCCACCTTGATTCTGCACTGTTAAATTCTTTTTTGCAGGATGCTAAGTATGCCAAACTTTGAAAATATTTTGAGGCAGAATTTGGAGTGCTTTCCTGGCCCGCACTTCGTGTATCACTGTGTATTAATGAGATGGCTAAACATAATCTGTGATACTGATTTTTCTGAGATCCTGCAATCTACTTAAAAAATACATCTATGATTAACTTGATGACATTTGTACCTCCAAGTTAAAAAAGTAGTTGCACATTCTCCAGGTATTTTAAGTTAGATAGTGAGACAATTTCTTATTTAAACATTATGTTTAATAAGAGAAACTGCACTCTTCTTTTAAATTTATACCTTGCAGTGCCTATAACTTTATTTTACAGAGTGCAAAATCAGTGAAGCTAATATTCTCCAGCCTGTAGCAATTGTGGAAGACATGTTTTACAAGACATTTTCAATCTTTCTACCTGAAATAGGTGATCTTGTGGCAGTAACACATGCTTAAAACCAGCCTTGCCTTCCTGTCCACCATAGTGACTACCACCTCTGGCTTTTAAGATGGTCCTGTAGCTTCTTGCTGGTCAGCTTCCTTTCTACCCAGGAAGGGTGGCATTAATTTATGTGAAAGTTTATATGACCCAGGCTAAGTGGAAGGTCAGACTATGGTCTTTTCTAAGAAAGAAGGTAAAATCTGCATCTTACTTTTAATACTCTTGATGGGTTCAGCAGGATACTTCGTTTGGGGTTACAGTATAGTGGCAAAGGTAAGATCAGCCTTTGTAGCTGTATGCAGTTATGATGGGGGGAGTGTGTTCTACAGAAGGGCATTATCAAGAACTACCTTTTGTCACTCCTAATTTCTTGAGTGTATGTGTATGTATTAAGACATGTGTCCTGCAGGATGCACAGTTCTGCTGCCTCTCATGAACCTATTCCAAATTACATAATTTTCTACCAAAGGTTGGAGTTGGTTGGAAGGCTGTTCCAGGTTTTTATGAAAGGAGATGCACTGGATATTACAAGTGACAAGATAATGGTTAAAATGCACTTGCATTTGGGTTTGAAAGAGAGAAGAATTATGTTCTATGTGAGCAATGAAAAGAAAAAATATCTTACAGTTATATTGAAATCTAAATCAGCTGCAAAGACGAACATAGAAGTGTTGCATGGTTCTCTACATTTTGCCTAATTGTGTTTGTTGAAAGGATATCATTTTCTCTTTAAATCATAGGCTTTGAAAGAGCACTGATAACTTTTTTTCCAGATATTTAACCTTTAGAGTTTTTAAGTGCTTTAGTAATAATCTCAACTTTTCCCCTGTAATTTAGGAAAATTATAAAATTACAGATTTTTAAAATAGCTCTGTACACCTCCACAGCATTAAGCTGTCTACGTGGGCCTAATGTTCAATTAGCTGAGTTGAGTTTGGTACAAAGGTTGCTGAAGGAGGCTGAAGAAAGCCTTCTTTCAACAGGCTTTCCATTATCTTGCTCCAAGCAACAAGATAATGTCACATGCTGTGACATGCACTCTCATCAGCTGTTGAAAGCTAACACAGAACTCGCAGTTGGTACAAGAAAAAAAATCATTCAGTTCTTCAGTGTCGCCTTTTGTAGATCTGAAGAGAAGTTCTTAGGTAAACAATGGCTGCACAGCCATGGACTGCCAACACATGATGAATATTGCTTTCATATATGGCTATGAGCAACAAAATCGCATCTCAGTTTGTTTCAGTGTGTGCAAACAAATGTGTGAAAACAAAAACTGAACTTTCACAGGGCCAAACTGTCCACTGTGGTTAAGGAGAATATTCTGTTCTCCTAGGTGTCACAGCTTGTCAATGCTTCTGGGTCTCATGTCAACATGCTGTGTGCCCCTTGGTCAGCCTTTGTCTGTCTGTAGCCTCAGGTGTGAGGTTATCCATATCTGTGTCTCATCCAAAAGCACTTGAAAGAAATATATGTATCTGTGCTTTTAAATAGTGATAGTCAGGTTTGGTTCTGTGATCAGCTGACCTTATGCAACACATGTGTCAATCATAAAGCTTCTATTTTAAAAAGCTTGGGAGTTATACTAGATTTTCATGGTGTAAAGTAGACCTGTTTAATACGCAAATTTAAAAATTATGATCTTAGAAGGGCTTCTGAGTTTACTTCATCATGTGAAAATTTAGACTAATCTAAATTTTTATGTTAGTCCACATGGAGCTGCCGTCTATTTGATGGGATGTAAACACAGTGTGCTCAGTAGTATTTAGCAGGAATTTCTGTTCCCTGTGTTTTCCAAAGCAGTTCACACACAACAAGAGTAGTGTTGGCCAAACTGAATGGAGGATACCAACATCTTTGGTTCAGAGAATCTGAAGTTTTGTCTGGCTGAGGCTCTTTAGGAATAACTTGTTTGTGCAGTAAGCATTTTTAAAATTCTTTTGGTGTAGTCAATTTTTAGTAATGAGATGACTGTGAAAAAATATACTTTTTTTAATTAACAGCATTATTAATTAGGAGAAATGAATGTTTTAATGAGATACTTGATTGGTGTAGCCATTAGTAATGCCAGAGGTTAAGGTCCCTTTAGGGCTTCAGATCCTTGATATTAATCTTATAGGCAATGTTTTTGAAGTAGTAGGACCTTTTCTGCAAAAGTTTTTCAAGACTTAAAAATATAACCTAAGCATTTCAAATAGCTCTGTGACAGAAAAAAAATATCACCATAGCAGCTGAAAAACAAACTACAAATATACTGAGTTCTTAAATGATGGATTTAATTCCCTCAAGACTAAACTTTGTTATTTATCTACAGTGTAGGTGCTGCATACCTAACAGTAGCTTCAGCTACCTACCAGTACAACTTCAGTCTGATGGACATGGTTCTGTGGAATCTGTACTAATTATGCCTGCAACTGAGTGTTGCAACTCAGTCTGTTTGGTTCATTTTTAAATTTTTTTGTTCAGAAAAATTGGATACTAATAGAAATAATTGAGCTTCAGTTACTGAAGCAAAATTGTTCCTTTTATAATAAAGAGAATGGTATTTTGATGCCATATCTTGAAAGATAGATGATTCAGAACCAGAGAATCCAAAATGTCTATGAATGAGACTTCTAAATACTTAAATGTATCCCTGATGCAAATGTAGCACAGCTCAAAATATCACTGAAACCAGTTTTGCTTTTATCCTATCTATTAGATACAGGCAAGAAACATGCTTGAAGCAGGAAGAAAAGGACCTAAAAATTATTTCCTGTTAATATAGGAAGAAAAATATGACAAGTAAGTGAAACATAAAATCGCTGGTCCTTTCTTGGCCACATCTTATAGTAGAGATAAGACTTTAAAATAACCTTTATTTCTTAATTGGTAACATATGAATTTAGTTTTGGACTTGCTCTTGAGAGTTTAAAAATGTCCATAACATCATAATTCACCTAGGTGCTAAAGACAGTGATTTTGTGCTAGCAGAATATAGCAAGCTATTAAAACCTTGTAAAATGAGCCATTGAAAGCTTGAAGTATCTGCTGACTTAATGAACTCAAACAATACATTTATATTGGGAAGTATTACTAAAAATTGGAATTGTTTCATGTTGCCCTGCTGATTGTGCATAAAGTCACAATTCCAGTAAAGCACACCAAATTCTATTGGAGTAAAAGGGAACCATAGGAGCAGCAATGAAACAAAGATGGACTGCTTTAAAAGGGGAAATGAAGAGCAATTATAATAAGACAGTGGTGTAAAATAGAAATGACTAATAAGACAGCTAATGACCATACCCATGGTCAGTATCACAAAATCACAGAATATGCTGAGTTGGAAGGGAACTGGAAGGATCACCAAGTCCAACTCTTTGCCCTATGCAGGACCATCCCCACGTGTCACATAGTTTAAAGGCAGCAAGAAAGCACTAAAAAAACCCAATTACAAAAGAAACACAGACACTAGTCACAGGCAGCACAGCTTCATGAGATGAAAGTCCTGCTCATCAAACCTGATTTCCTTTTATGACAAGGTAACCCACCCAGCTGATCAAGGGAAGCCAGTTGATGTAATCTTTTGGGATTTCAGTAAAGCTTTCAGTACTGTCTCCCACTGGACAGAATGTCCAGCACAGCTGGATAAACACATCAGGTGGGTGAGCAATTGGCTCACGGGTCGAGCACAGAGGGTAACAGTGACTGGGGTGACATCAGAGCGGCCACCTGTCACTAGTGGGGTTCCACAGGGCTCCATCTGGGCCCTGTGCTCTGCAACATCTCCATAAATGACTCGGAGACAGGACTGGAAGGGATACTGAGCAAGTCTGCAGATGACACAAACCTGGGAGGAGCTGTTGAGTCCCTGGAAGGCAGGGGGCCCTGCAGAGAGACCTGGACAGAGCAGAGGGCTGGGAAATCACCAACCATGTGAAGTTCAACAGGGGAAAGTGCCAGATCCTGAACCTGGGATGGGGCAATCCCAGATGTATGGACAGACTGGGGAATGAGATGCTGGAAAGCAGTGCCATGGAAAGGGACCTGGGGGTCCTGGTCGAGGGCAAGTTGAACATGAGTCAGCAGTGCCCTGGCAGCCAGGAGGGCCAACCCTGTCCTGGGGGCATCAGGCAAAGCATCGCCAGCCAGGTGAGGGAGGGGATTGTCCCACTCTGCTCTGCACTGGGGCGGCCTCACCTGGAGTATTGTGTGCAGGGTTGGGCGCCACAATATAAGAAAGATATTAAGCTATTGGAGAGTGTCCAAAGGAGGGCAATGAGGATGGTGAAGGGCCTTGAGGAGAAGTGTGTGAGGCGCTGCTGAGGGCACTTGGTGTGTTCAGCTGGAGGAGAGGAGACTGAGGGGAGACCTCACTGCAGGTACAACTTCCTTGTGAGGGGCAGAGGAGGGGCAGGCACTGATCTCTTCTCTGTGGTGACAGTGACAGGACCTGAGGGAATGGCCTGAAGCTGTGTCAGGGGAGGTTTAGGTTGGATATTAGAAGAAGGTTCTTCCCCCAGAGGGTGGTTGGGCACTGAACAGGCTCCCCAGGGCAGTGGTCACAGCACCAAGGCTGACAGAGCTCAAGAAGCATCTGGATGATCCTCTTGGGTACATGGTGTGACTCTTGGGGATGGTTCTGTGCAGGGCTGAGGGTTGGACTTGATGATCCTTGTGAGTCCCTTCCAACTTGGCATATTCTGTGATTCTGAAATAAAGTAAGAAAATGCTGCCAACAAGGGAAAGAACACTTCTTTGTTACAGAGGATCATGAAATTATGAAAGGCTGTACAATAAAAGTCAGAATAGTAACTGTTGCTGTATTTGGAATGAAGCAGAAATTGTATGTCCATTTATGTGATGCTGTGCAAGAAATAGGAACTTTTAACTTTTGTGACAAAGGACATTGTCAGAGAGCTATTAAAATATCTTAAAATCAGCCAACTTGAAAAATTTAGACTTAGAGCTGCAAATTAGACTGATTAATGTTGCCTTTATCTGTGTTCTAAACCAATGTGAGGTCAATCATCTCCAGTATGAAATCTAGACACATATGTTATGGTTGTGATGAGTCTGTCTTTTGTGTTTTGCAGTACTTAATATTTTGGGATATGAGGAATGTTACTGAAACCATGTATTAACTTTTGCAATAGAAGTCTGTCTAGTTGTGTATTGTAGTCTGGATTTGGACTACCAATAAATAGGGTATCCCAGGCTAGGCAAGGCAGTGCCTGAATTAGCATTTATTAGCTTGGAGGTACAGCACATGTCATGTGGAAGTGTGGTTATGCATGCAGTCGTGGGAAATGCTGTTTGGAGGAGGACTTAGTGAAAATAAATGTCTTGGTTTCAGAACTGTGTTTAGTGGGAAGGGAAAAATACCAGCATGACCAAGGGCTGGATATAAATATGCAACTAAATAAGTACTGGGATGATTTTTGCTTCTGTAGTTTAGGGAGTTGGGAGAGTATGTTTGGAGTATGTGACAGTAGGTAGAAGTAGTATGTGCCTCAGGTAGAAGTAAGGTGGCATCTGCTATGGTCCTTTCACTCCCCAACCCTCTCCCCCTAACCCATTGTGGAAAATAAATTTTCTGACAGAATACTTGGAAACACAGTTCTTAATGAAGCACTTGTGATGGGTGCCACAGGTGCTGGCTGGAACAAGGTCTGCTTTGGCCTGATGGCATGTATAGGAAGTGTTTTGAGAATGGGTGCTGTTAGGTATACCATGCTGTGGGGCTTGACCTAACCTAAGGAAGTAACATTCAGGAATTTGCACAGTCTAGTGGCTGAGACGATGTGATTTTCATCTTTTGAAATTCCCCCTTCATAGTGGCAAAGGTCAGACATACTCATCACCTCCTTACCCAATAGCTTTTCTGGCTGGCTGGGTCTCTGCAGAGAGCTACTTGAGTATCCTCCTCTTCCAAGTGCTGCTGGCTCTCCCAGTAGCCTCTGTCTGTATCTTGTTTGCATTCCACCTTTTGAAGTAACATTTTCTTCTTTCCTATGGCACTACTACAGGACAGGAAATGCTTATTTCCCAGTCACTAGTGGTGTCCCCCAGGGATCAGTGTTGGGCCTGGTCCTTTTTAATATCTTTGCTGATGATCTGGAGGAGGGGATTGAGTCTGTCTACCATTAGCAGATTTGCAGATGACACCAAGTTGGGTCAGAGTCTCAATCTGCTGGAGGGTAGGAAGGCCCTGCAGAGGGACCTGGACAGGCTGGACTGCTGGGGGGCTGAGACCAATTGCATGGGGTTCAACAAGAGCAGGTGCTGGGTCCTACACTTTGGCCACAATAACCCCAGGCAGCTCTACAGGCTGAGGACAGAGTGGCTGGAAAGTGCCCCAGTGGAAAAGGACCTGGAGTGCTGGTCAGCAGTGACTGAACATGAGCCAGTGTGTGCCCAGGTGGAATCCTGGCTTGTATCAGGGACGGTGTGTCCAGCAGGACCAGGGACGTGATTCTTCCCCTGTACTCGGTACTGGGGAGGCCACACCTCGAGTGCTGTGTCCAGTTCTGGGCCCCTCAATTCAGGAAGGACATTGAGGTGCTGGAGCAGGTCCAGAGAAGGGCAATGAAGGTCATAAAGGGTCTGGAGCACATGTCCTACGAGGAATGGCTGAGGTTGTTTGGCCTGGAGAAGAGAAGGCTCAGGGTGACCTTATCACTCTTTACAACTTCCTGAAGGGAGGGTGTAGCCTGGTGAGGGTCGGTCTCTTCTCCCAGACAAACAGCAACAGGACAAGAGGACACAGTCTCCAGCTGCACCAGGGGAGGTTTAGGTTGGACATTAGGAAGAAATTCTTCACGTAAAGGCTGATTAGACATTGGAAAGGGCTGCCTAGGGCGATGCTGGAGTCGCTGCCCGTGGGGGGGTTTAAGGAAAGTTGGGATGTGGCACTTGGTGCCATGGTCTAGGTGACATGGTGGTGTCCCGTCAAAACTTGGGCTTGATGATCTCAGCGGTCTTTTCCAGCCTAGTTGATTCTATGGTTCTGTGATTTTTAAAGTTTGTAAACAGCTGTTTTGATGCAGCATTCATATAAATTGTGCCCCGTCTTAATGCAACTTCATAGGCCTTTAAAACAACCCCAAAAAATAATGCATTAACATGTATTTCAGTGTATTTCTACTTGTTTGGCATAATTAAAATATGTTGGTAGAGCTTACCATTAAACTGTACTCTATTGCATCAAACAGACTCAACCCTAGGGGAGGACTCTTCAGACAGAATTTATGATTAAAGTTAGCTATATCCTGTCTGAACAGCAAAGCTTATTTTCTAAAGTCTAAAGTCTGCAGACCTGAAGAGCTCTGGCAGTATTGTGCTATACCTACCCTGCAGCTAATCCAGGGAAGTACTATTAAGAATAAATGGCACACTTCAATTTGTTTTTGATTATTTTTCATCTTTCACAGGAAGTTTTCCAAATATATAACTGATATTCATAAAGACCATGCTGAAGTTTTAAGTAAATAAAATCGATTAGTAGATGTGTACTTAGAATTTAGAAGAATTTTTTTTCTTTCTGCTTGCAGGAATTGAGATAAATATTGCATTTAAGACATGGGAATTGGAGTCAGAAACTTATTTATCTTCCTGAAATGCCAAAGATTTTTTCCAGAACTTTTTTCCAGAACCTTTTTCCAGAACTTGTAAAACTAATAATGATTTTGAGCATTCGGAAATCCCAATGCTATGTAAATATCAGCAATCCAGTGTACAAACACAATATTATATTAAAAAATAACATTAATAGCCAAATATGCATCTGGTTTAAATGCGTGAGAAATTGGTGATGATCATGTCATGCAGAAGGGTTGCATTGTGGGTGTTAGCAGCTAGCTCAAGGAAGGGTGTTATGTGGGATGCTGTTGGCTTCTTGTTTTTTTTTTGTTTTATGATATGGATGATTATCACAGTTTCCTGCATGGAGTGAATTTTGAAATCAGAGATGCTATGATAATGCTGGATGCTGGATGTGAGAGAGCATGGCTGTTTCTTGCAAACATGTGGGCAAGTTTCCATGTTTCTCCACTGCTTCATAGTATTTTGAAGCCACTGCTGCAGTCCTGCAGCTTTTCCTTCCTTCTCAGAGGGTATAACCAGACAGAGATATTCACATGGGCCTCAATTTAATTATCATAGGCCTCAATTTAATTATCATAGTACTGCCTTAAATGGCACATTTGAAATGATAACAGAAAAACTGCAGAATTTATAACTATTGAGGAAGAGTGTTAAGTTCCTGCTTTGAGTGGGGTCTCTTGTAAAAATGTTAAGACCTTGTCAGGATTTCCAAATTGTCTCCCTGTTTGTATTCTCTGTGATATGCACAGCAAATTCACAACAGTGCCTGATGCAGAGCTCAGGAGTCTCTGACTGGTGCTCTGGTCTCCTGGTTTGTAGACAAAAGTTCAGGTTATGTTACCTAGACAGTGTCATAAATTACTTTCAAAAGATGGATAGTGTCAACAGTTTTTTTTGTTGTTGTTGGTTTTTAGTCCGTTTGGTTTTTTGTGTGTGTTTTGTTTGTTTTTGGTTTTTCCCAATACAAGAGGTTTTTTGACTAGTTTAAAAGAACTTCTTTAAAACAAATTTAAAAGATGTCTGAGACTTATCCCAGATAAAAAACACGAGGAGAACAAGGTGTATGTGGTGTATAAGACACAAAATGCAGGTTCCAGTCATTCAAATAAATACATTTATTTTAAATTTCTAATTCCAATTTAGATGATGTTTAAAGAAATATTGACGTACTGTATCCTCTAACATGATAATGTTAATAGAAATAATTTATAATACCTCATAACACATCTTAATTCTGTAATACTTTATCCAATTTTTTGCAAAAACAATGTACTAGTGAAGTAGAAAGTGTCAGTGATTTAGTTCTGAACGCTAAAACTGTATGTGAAACAGATGTATCTTACTTTACTCAGAAGTGTGCTTAGCATACAAAGTATTCCTTCCCAGGTATCAGGCAGCACTCCGCCCCTACTTTAATTTTAAATACATAATGGAATGATATAGGAGGGCAAATATAATCATTTGTGCAAGTACTAAGAAATCTGAACACAACTGCTTCACTCTACGTTGTAGTGAAATATGAGAAGAGAATGAGTTACATAATAGCTGCTATAATTCAAAGCAAAGGAAGTCTCCTCAGGGATGAGGTTAATCTCTACAAGAGTAAGAACAAACTTCAAAGACAGTCTGGCAGAGTGCCAGATTCCATCCCAGTCGTCTTTTTTAAAAGCAGGGGCCCTGACCTCTCATCCAAACAGGAGAACTTGAAAAATGCATGCATAGTTGATTTTAAAAGCCATCCAGAATATGTGTCCTTTCCAGGAAAAAATGGAGATGTTGGAGAGTAAATGGTATAAAAGGATCTATCCAGTCTTTCAGATTTCATCCAGGCATTTCTCCTTTCTGAATAGTCATTTGGGCATTCTCTTGATCCTCCTCTCATCTCAGCAACAATAAAAATCATATTCCTGGAACACATTAAACCTGGAAATTCATTAGTAATAAGAAATATTTGCTTGAACAGCAAATTGGCTTCACATGTGATTGTGTTTTCTCCAAATGTATTCATCCTCTCTCCTAATATCTGAGGACAGCTGTATGCTGAGATTTCCTCAGGTTTTGAATTCCTTTTCACAGTCCTTGTCTGACTGCACACTAGTAGTCCAGTCTGCCTTTTCTGACTGCACAATAAAAGTACTAATGCTGTTATGCCTTCAGTGTGCATTTGTCTGAGCAGAGCGATGGTGGCACTGGACTGCAAATAAAACCAGTATCTAGCACTTCAATTTTGTTTTGCAGAAATTCTCAGAAATGGAACAGAGCTCAAGCTATGAAAGCTCATCACTTACTGGAGCATGTAAATATTCTTTTTTTTTTGTTAAAAAAATAATTGGAATCTGTCTCAATGGTCCACGATGTTGATTGAGTAGTCTTAAGTACTCCAGAAAAATACAGCCTTTTTCTAATAAGAGATGTTATTGTTTCTGTCTCTACTGAGATTTTGCTGGAATAGCTTCCCTCTGTATGACACTTTTTTGGGTTTTTTTGTGGTTTTTTGTTTTTAAACATTTTAACATTATCTTTAGTACTATAGGCCTTACATTGCTCTTCTTTCACCACTTTGAAAGCTCTGATACTATAAAAGTTGTGCTTAAGTGAAGACAAATCTGACACACATGTAAGTATTTTCAGTCTATGCCATCAACTGATTTGCAGTCAACAGAAACAGGAATGTGTCTCAGGGCGATGGGGATGATGAAATCTTTGGGAGGCAAAAAGTGACTGCTGGAGAATAAAATCTCAGAAGAGTGAAAAAACAGGGGCATGTTTGCATTGTTATGGCTGCTTCACCATCTAACAGAATGGTTTTGCTGGGGCGGGCAGTGCAGTTTCACTTGACAGTAAGCACCAACTTTTGGGCTGGACTGGTTTAGTGCTGCTGTGCTTCAGTCTTTGCAGTGGGGTAAGATGCCCTCAGCAGAGAGGCAGGACGAAAAGCGGGGAATGGAGGCCTTTGAAAGTGGTGCAGCTAGTTGTCCTTCAGTTTGGAAAGTCACACTTAGAATTAAGATATTTGATCTTGGTGCAGGGTGAATTAAGCTTTACACTTACCAGTAATCATCCATTTCTAAAACTGCCGATTTTTTAATGCAATTGAAAAGCACAAGCAACAACAGTCATGGGGAGATGGAGAGAAAAAAAAACGCAAGCAGTTCTCTATTTTTGTTTTGGTTTTTTTTCCCAAATGTGAACCATGTTGCTAAGTGTATGCTCTAGTCATCCTTAACAGGCTATACCTCTAAATATTTTATGAAGGACATTGCAAATTGCCTTCCTGTCACACGGCACTTAGATTCTAAATTACCTCATGATAAATCACTTATTGTGTATGTAGGCTTGAAGATTACTAATTTCAATCAGAACTGAATTCAAACATTGTCTATTATGATAACCATAGCCAAAATTTCTGAAGGCAAAATTGACAGTTTTGAATATACATGCCTTAAACAAAAAGAAAGACATATTATATGTCATATGTGGGAGTAGAATTGTAGTATTTCATCTGGCCAGTTTTCAAACAATGAGTTAAGCCCTCCTATACACAGAGAAGAACAGAATGGGATAAGTGAGGGTTTAATCCTTACTTCAGTGAGCACACAACTAAATTCAGGGTGACCTTTATTTTTCCTGCTAAAAACTTCTCAGTGGCTGTAGGCTTTGAATCAGTTTTCCGCACAGGAAGACTGTGACATTTCACCATTCACCAGAGATTGTCTGTCAAGCTAGTGATATGCAAGAAACCTAGTTTTTCTGATCCTTGAACTCTTATCTTCACATACCTGCACATAAGTAATGGGTAATATAAGTTCAGTTTATGTGTTTGTTCAAAATATTAAGAGGGTTTCAATATTATTTACTGCTTTTGCTCTCTTAAAACAGATTTAAATTGATTTCTTTTACTCTTCTGCACTTGAGAAGTTTTTCTCGCATGACCATATAAATCATGGTGATTCCTGGTCTCAGCTGTACATACATTTTGTGTACTTTTGTTATGTGTTCATTATCATAACAGTATTTAGAGGCATTTTGAAATGCACGACTGTATAAATACATATTAAAAGTCTGCACAAAGAGCTTTGAAGCCATTAGTGTCACTTTTGTAAATAAGTACTTTGGGATTCTTAAAAGCAGGGATTATTTGACTCACGTGTTGAGCCATTAGATCCTCATATGAAATGCAGTGTGAAAATTTTGTTGATTATGGATTAGCTTGTCACAGAGTTTGTCAGCAAACTCATTTGTCCTCACTGAAAGTGGAAGAAAGCTTAGTAAGTTAAGCAAATGCGAAGACTGCCTGATCCTCAGTTTGGAAACACACAGAAAAATGAAGAAAGAACAAACCCTTGCAGATGCTGAATTTCTGTCATGTCACTACATTCTTCTGAGAGCATGGTTTCCTTCTGAAAGAGTTGAAGCCTCTAGCGCAGTTTTGGTTGCTGAGATAAAGCCTGCAAGGCTGTGAATCCTAATGGAATTATTGTAAAAACTAGGCCATCTACAGGAATTGCTTAGTTTCTATCACATCCTTAAACGCACCAGGTGAGCACATCTGCAGGGATAGGTTCCTCCAGTCTTTTGTATTTCTTCAAATAGTATTGACTAATGTATTTTTTGTAGTTTTGAGTGCCAGAGTCTGGAGAAGGTATTTCCTGAGTTATCTGTTGAAGGCGACTTAAAAAAAATACCATTATTTTAGCTTAACATGCAAGTTAAAGGGCAACGTGTGTTGAATTGAAACCAAGGAGTTTGTGGGCTTGTAGTGGTTGAAAACCAGCTGGGAATTAAACTCCAAGCAAACCACTCCCTTTCACCCTGCTCCTTCAGTGAGAGAGGGACAAAGGCAGAGACTGTGCGTTGGCGTAGCCAAAGACAAGATGCCAGACATTTCTGCAGGTGGCACCACCTGCCCTCCCGGGCCCCTTCTGACACAGCCTGGCTCATAGAGAGAAGCATCACACACCCAGGTTGCTGCTGGTCTTTAGATAGGCATCACACACCTAGAGAAGCATCACACATCTAAAGTGTCATTCTCCCCTTGGGCCTTCACAGAGCTAACATTTTGTGAGCTCTGGCCTCCCCCCTCAGCCTTTATCTTCACTCTCCTGGCTTCTTTGCCCAGCTTGCTATAGTAGCAATATTTTAAGGCGATTAAAATATTCCGATTCCTCACAGAGACGAACCCCCAAAAAGACGCGTCATCCTCGTTGTGCTGCACCGCTGCTCCCAGGCTGGGATGGGCTGGGCTTGGCTGGGCTTGGCTGGGCTTGGCAATGTTCAGCTGGATTTGGCTGAGCTTGGCTGGGCTTTGCTGGGCTCTGCCTGGCCCCAGTTGTGCCCAGCTCCCATTCTGCTCCGCTCAGCCCAGCTCGGCTCCGCTTGGCTTTGCTGTGTTTGCCGCCTGGAGCTGTGTTGTCCCGAGGGACGGGAAGGGATGGGCAGTGAGAGGGGGACAATCTGCAGCACTGGCAGCTGGCTTCGCCAAGGAAGAAGTGCAACAAAATGGCACACTTGAGGTGTGCGCTCACCTTCTCCTTTCCCCCAAAGCCATGCCCCCCAGTGACAATATGAGTGGTACAGCATAGCAACACAGACATGGCCACACGACTCTAGGTTCCACCCCCCTTCTTGGGCTTAACTCAGAAACAGCTTTTAAAAGATTATAGAATATGACAGGGAAATTTCTATGAACACAATTTTTAAATAGCCGATCTTTTTGGTATGGTTCTTTAATGTAATATAATGTATGTTAACTCTTACTCAGTTATTGCTGGAATATTCCTTCAGGTGCCATTGCTGTTTTTTGTCGACTGTACACTGTTACTCAGTTCAGATATGCCAGAACATAAGTGGCTTCTGCAGCCCTACTTGCAGATACTGTATAGCACATCCTGTTAGATTTAATCCACTTTCTTGTGACAAACTCAGAGGAGTGAACATGTGTGCTATTCAGTGAAAGTGACAGAATTCTTTTTAGCATTAGCAAATACATTTATTTCCAATGTTTTTGAAATAGCTCAAGTACTTTTTTTTTGGTATTGAAACCAACTAAAATTAAAGTCTAAGGCGCATGTCTGCCATATCAAAAGCTAATGAAACTTAAAAATTAAAATTATTGACTGTTTAGAAGTTTTTAGACAGCAGTTTATTTTGTATTGGTGTATTTTGTAATTCATCTCTAGTGTTGAATCTTTTTTGAAAGATATACATAGCCTTGCTGACATTTCTTGCAAGCTGTGATGGGGATGACATAACCATGCAAGGAGGATGAGAAAGTCGATATTATAAATAATGTTCTCCCTTTTACAATATTCAGTAGCACTTCTTTCACCTGGAGTTGTCAGTGCTTGTAATTAGATTTAGCTATATCTTAGTAATTCTATTGCCAGAGTATGACCACAGGGATGAAATTAGAAGCAGTAAATGTGTATGCGCTTGTTTTTAACTGCAATGAATACCTGTTACACTCTAGATACTTATACAGTTTTCTTGATAGGCACCTATACTGCAGTATACAACTTAGAAAATAAAGAAGGTGTGTGTTCTTTCATTACTCTGTGCAAAAAACCCAAAAACCTTCCCTGATTTTTTTTCTTATAATAAACAATTTAGCCTTTCTTCCATTTGCTGACAGAAGAGAAGGGTTGATGGAAAGAGAAGTTGAAGTGCTAATAAGTAGCTTATAACTCAGGTAATAGCTATAGGTTTAGAATTATTTCTGGAATTAGGAACAGAATTTACAAAGAGAAGATGATGAAAGAATTAAAAGGATGAGGGTTCAAAGATTTGACAATAAAAAGGGACTAATAACAATTTTACAGCACAGATTCTGTCAAACCTATGAACTCTGAAGCTGGTTATTTGTATTCTCTTTTACTGTGTATTTATATATACTCAGTTGTGCTTTTTCAGTAGGATACTGCCATACTGGGTTGGAGATTGTAGTGGTTTGACCCTCGATAAATGCCTGGTGTCCAGCAAAACTGTTTTAAGGCCTTTCTCCCCCCCCACACTTTTCGCCTTCCAGAGGAAGGGAAAAGAAAACCAGTTAGGAATTTATGACTAGAGATACCAACCAAAAGAGGAGCTTTGATTAATACCACGGGCAAAGCAGAACTTAGAATAATGCTTAAATTTATTATTAACAAACTAAAAATAAGGAATAGAAACAGGTTAGAAAACACTTTTACACCACCACCCCTCGGTCTGTCCATGCCCCCCTCCTTCCCGTGATGGAGTGGGGGACGGGGAGTGGAANTACGACTGCCCATTTGCAACTGTGCAACAACTTCTTAAATATGTTTTCACACAGGGGCGTAACTTAATGGTTCAAAAGCAGGAAGTTTTCCTCGGAGCTGGCCCTCATTGACTCTGCTCTGTAGGATGGAGGGAAACTTCCAGAGGCTTCCAACAGAAGCCAATCTTCCTCTTAAAAAAACAAACCTAATCAGAGAAACCCATGACAGAGATTTTTTTCAGTAATTTGGATTTTTGTGTGTGTGCTTCTTTTTTTTTAAATTTTTTTTATTTTTTTTTTATTTTTAACCTGACCATTTTTTTAATGAGCTTTTAAAAAACTGCCTTATTCTAAACTGCATACTAATGCTATTAGATGCCTTCTTGTGACTATCTCATCTCAGTTATTTACTTTCATTCTGCTCTTCAGATTGTGTGTTTACTTTGCACCATTTTTTGCCTCCTCAATGAGAGGAGGCAAATGAGAGGAGACATTCATGAAACTAAGAATGCTTTTTTCGCATTAATTGCAGCCATTACAATATAGTACTATCTTCCACAGTATTTGATGTTTCTTTCAGTAGAAGTTTATTTTTATTTCACTATTTTCAACCATTAAAACTGTTTGGTTTATCCTTGCATTTAAAAACACATAGTTTTTTTTACCCCACAATGCTTTACTCTCTATGTCGTGCATACACCTTAACCTACCTGGCCACAAACAGCATTACCTGCTCAACTCTGAAAGCAGTTACAGGATTCCACTTTCCGCAAAGGAGCTATCCAATGCACAAATATCTATCTTTAGCAATGTACAGTGCTTTAGACTTCTGCTATATTTTTTATCCATGCAAAACTGTCAATTACTGTCTGCTTTGATCTCTCTCATCTTAATTTTGCAAAATGTGAAAATGTTCACAGAGCTTTTTTTCCTGTTTAGCACCAAAAAATATTAAACTTTGTTATTTTGTTTACTCATTTATCTTCAAAGTTTACAATATTTTTATTTTTTTTCCATCTCTTTCATTACACCAGTCCATCTGTAAAGTATCTACTAATTCTAGTAAAAAAAAATTTGGATTTTTTTTTGAGAATACTAGTTGTATTCTTCAGTACACGTAGGTATAATTCATAGCAGAATATTATCCCCCCAAAAATCTCTTCTGGCATGAATTCAGTTTTTTAATGAGTTTCACTGCAGCACTTTTCCCATGGAAATACTCTAAGACTTAGCCAAGCCATTGTCCTGAGTACTTTCTGCCCACCAGCAGTTCTCCACTGAAGTTTTGCAGGCATCAGTTTTTCAGCTGAATGGAATCAACCTACTTGCATGTTTCTTTTGAATTGGAATCATAGAACCAAGAGCTCGGCATTTGTTATAAACCACAATTAGGTCTGTCTCTGTAAATGAAATCTGGGGACAGGGTAGGGGTAGAGGGAGGAGGCTTAGGGATATTTTTTTCAGATCTGACTGGAAATATATAGAGCAGTATTGTTTATGACTGAAAATACAGGGACCAAAATAAGTGACTCCTTTTTTTGTAAGTAGGTAAATGCCTAAGCTTTGTTCAGGGCAAGACCTGAAGCAGCACCATGCCCGTGATGTGTATGTAATTAACCAGCGATTCCTAATTTTGGATCAGTTCCTGGAATTGGAATACAAATTGAAGTAATCTGCAAGTTGCTTGTTTTGTTGTCCAGACCTCTTACAGAACTAAATTCCAGATGGATTTGCACACATCTGAAGAATATTGTGTTTTTACTACTCTACTGACTGAGCTTTTTCAAACTCTGATTTGCTCTGTACTATACAATCCTATTTACCAGAATCAGATCTCACACAGGTTTTATATATTGTTCTGCAAAGATCTATGCAGAAAGCTGAGGAAAACTAGAACTTTGTGGTCACATTCCTATTGACTTTTCAGTTAAGTGCACAAAATAACACGGCTAGGTATGTCTTTTATCTTACCTGACCACCTGTATTGGTGTATCAGTTACAATCAGAATTAGGGTCATAGGACCCCATGTATAACTTGTTGATTTCTAACCTGACCCACCGTGACAGAACATGGAATGTGAATAACATTTCACAATGCATCTTTCTTATAGAGGAGCTGTTTGCTATCAGACTTTTCATCTCCTAAGGTGAAAAAGGAATGGAGACACTTGGATATACAAATGAAGGAAGGCCCCAGCATCTTGAATTTTATGTCTTCTTGGGCTGTTCAATTGCTTCTTCTTTTGTTTGGCTAGCAAATAAATGCAATAACCTAAATCAAAACCCTTGATGCCTATTCATTTTATGCTCGGTGCACTTAAGCCCTATCTTGCTCTATTAAAAGGCAATATTGCACTGTCTTCCTTTTCCGTAACCTCATTATGTTGTTGCTAAATCAACTCAGTTTTACCAGTGCCAGTCTCCTGAGGCTGCTGTGAGAAAGCATTTTCTGAAGAATTCCAAGAATGAGGCCTGGGAAATAGGTTGCTTTGATGAGGACATACAGCCTTCCAGAGATTTAATAAGTTATTTGGTTTGGGGGAGAAAATAGAATATTTTGTTGGTTTTCTAATGTTTTCTGGCAGATATGTTTACAACAGCTTTGAAGATCTTCCAGACTAGTCAGCAGCCTTCTGAAGCCTTCTAATTCCCATGTTCAATTAAGGACAAAAATATTTTGCTTTATTTGCATGCAACTATTATTGATTAGCCAGGCATCAATTTCATTCTGTTAAAATTAGACTTTATTTTGTGTAAGACCAGATATTCATGAAATATACTTTATAGAATTGCATAAAGCTTTAGAATGTAATCAACATTTAAAGCTATTTTCTTTTCTTAACTGTGCTTTTAATGGTAAGTAGATCCCTGTGGCAAAAAAAAAAATGCACTCTGCTTGTTTGAACTGTTCCTTACTTTAAAATGGTATTTCTCCCACCTTTATCAGTAAAGATCAAAAGTATTGGCTGTTATTTACAAATAACAATAGACACTTAAAGATGCTGAAAGTACATCTCACTAATATGGGTAATGTCAGGAAGCTGTATAATTTGTTGTCAGCATGATCGTGAGATAGTCTCATGTTTTTTACAAAACAAACAGTATTCTTTAGCATTTTAAATTTGGTATGAGTCTTGCCTTACTTATGTGGTACTAAAAGAAACAACTTGTATTTAACTTGATTACAGTTTTTGTAGAACAAAAAAAAGGGATTTTTTTCTTTCCATTTTGATGCTTTTGAAAATATATAAACTAAAATCTGTTTTACTAAAAGGAATTTCCTTATGGAGATGTTAAGAAAATGAAGTCTTAAAGCAGTTCTCAATCAGATATAGGAAAATAATAGATTTGTAGCCTGTTTTAGATAATCAAGAAATTGGATGAAGTAGAAAAAGATAAGGATGTGAAAACTGCTATTTTCAAAAATTAGCTGAATCATAATGACTGCAAAGTAGGTAATGTGGTTGGTGTTGGTTGGGAATGCTAACAGTTCTTACTGTGTGTACGTGGCAGTCCATGTCATATAGGGGCCAATACGTAGCCCTAGCATAATAGAAGCCTTCATTTTTTCCTGGTTCTGTGTGCATAAGGTATAACAAGACTGCTTGAGAGACTTCCTGGGATAAATGTCTTTATTTCACCCCTAAATCCCCAAATAGATTTCTACTCATGTTTCCATATAATGGACCTTAAATATCATAGAACCATAGAATGGTTTGGGTTGAAAGGAATCTTAAAGATAAGCTCATTCCAAGCCCCTGCTGTGGATAGGGACACCTTCCACTAGACCAGGTTGCTCAAACCCATCCAACCTGGCCTTGAACATTGCTAGGGATGGGGTATCCACAACTTTTGTGGGCAACCTGTTCCAGTGTCTCACTACCTGCTGAGTAAAGAATTTCTTTCTAACATCTAGTTTAAATCTCTCATCATTTAGTTTAAAACCATTCCCCTTTGTCCTATCTGCTTGTGTAAAACATCACGTCTCCTCAATTTGTAATAACTTTTCTACTGTTTGTAGATACATAGAATCATAGGATATCCTGAGTTGGAAGGGACCCATAAGGATCATCAAAGTCCACCTTCTGGCCCTGCCCCAAAAATCACACCATGTGAGTGAGAGTGTTGTCCAAACACTACTTGAACTCTGGCAGGCTGCAACCACTTCCCTGGGGAGCTTGTTCTGGTGCCTAACCACCTCTGAGTGAAGAACCTTTACCTGATATCTAACCTAAACTTCTCCTGGCACGGCTTCAGGCCATTCCCTCGGTCCTGTCACTGGTCACCAGAGAGAAGAAGTTAGTGCCTGCCCCTTCAGTNCATCTAGTTTAAATCTCTCATCATTTAGTTTAAACCATTCCCCTTTGTCCTATCTGCTTGTGTAAAACATCACGTCTCCTCAATTTGTAATAACTTTTCTACTGTTTGTAGATACATAGAATCATAGGATATCCTGAGTTGGAAGGGACCCATAAGGATCATCAAAGTCCACCTTCTGGCCCTGCCCCAAAAATCACACCATGTGAGTGAGAGTGTTGTCCAAACACTACTTGAACTCTGGCAGGCTGCAACCACTTCCCTGGGGAGCTTGTTCTGGTGCCTAACCACCTCTGAGTGAAGAACCTTTACCTGATATCTAACCTAAACTTCTCCTGGCACGGCTTCAGGCCATTCCCTCGGTCCTGTCACTGGTCACCAGAGAGAAGAAGTTAGTGCCTGCCCCTTCAGTTCCTCTCATGAGGAAGTTATAGACTGCTCTGAGGTCTCCCCTCAGTCTCCTCTTCTTCAGCCTGAACAAGCCAGATGACCTCAGCTGCTCCTTGTATGGCTTCCCATAGACTCTTCACCATCTTCATACCCCTCCTTTGGATACTTTCTAGTATTGCAGTACTCAAAACTGCACACAGTACTCGAGGCTGCACCAGCACAGAGTAGAGAGGGACAGTCATCTCCTTCAACTGGCAGGCAGTGATCTGCTTGATGCCCTCCAGGACACAGCCCTCCTGGCTGCTAGGGCACGCTGCTGACCATATTCAACTTGGTGTTGTCCAGGACCCCCAGTTCCTTTCCCGCAGTGCTCCTTTCAAGCCTCTTCTTCTCAGACTGTCTGTAAATCCAGGGTTGCCCCATCCCAGGTGCAAAATCTGGCACTTTCCCTTGTTAAACATCATATGGTTGGTGATTGCCCATCCTTCTATTTTATTGAGGTCTCTCTGCAGGGCCTTTCTGCCTTTGAGGGAGTCAACAGCTCCTCCCAGTTTAGTGTTGTCAGCAAACTTACTTAGTATACCTTCTAGTGCTGCACCCAAGTCCTTTACGATGATGTTAAAGATCCTGCACAAGTTCAGAGTCAGCTGGGAGTTGATACTTCTCACAGCCATGGTCCTCCAACTCAGAACACTGGGACCCTTTTACTCTGTCATCAGTATTGAAGACAGAGGCAAAGAAAGATTAAACACCTCTGCCTTGCTATGTCAATGAAAACAGAATTATACTTTCTGCTTTTATTTCTCTCATCCTGTCAGTTGATTATGTAATTTCTATCAAGGTAAAAGTTTTTAAAGGAATAGACTTGACTTTAATTTTACAGCTGATCATTACAGGACTTATCCTGATAGACACCATAGGGGAGCAAGGCCAACCTCATGTGGTATTTAGAAGAGGTTTGAGCAGCTTGCAAGCAATTCTTTAATTCTGGCAGTTGAATTTCCTGCTGCTTCCACAAGGAAATAGGTCTTTGCTTCACTGGCTTGAGTGTGAGAGGTAATTATTGGAAGTAATGTAATTTCTCATTCTCCATAAAAGCACTGTAGTAGGTGTGCTTGGGGGTTTTCTTGTCTGTTTGTTGTTTACTCTGCATGTAGTATAGCTGTGACAAAAATAAGACCACAACTGCTGGAAAAAAGGTTATAATCCAATTTGCAGAATCAGAGAATTCTGCTTGCAAACACAATTTAAATGGGAGGGATGTCTTCAGTGTTCTTTGAATCCTTAGATTTTGTTGCACTGTTGGTTTGTTTCCCCTGGCACACCCCTTGGTGAAGATGATGTCTCTAGAGAGTAAATAGAGTTCCAAGTTAATGGGGATATCAATTGCCAACCCAAACACAAATATAAAACTTAAAAATAGGAAAACAGTTACTAATGAGTTTTCTTTTCCAGTGGAGTTCTCTAGGGATCACTTTTAGTCCAAACTGGTATTTTTAGTAGTGACCTGGAAGTAAAAGTGAAAGCATCACTGCACTAGTGTACAGAGGTCGTGAGTAATGAGTATCTTACTAAGCGGAGTACTGGCCAACAACAAGCATGTCAGCACAGAAGTTGGAACTTTTCCTGGAAAAAAGTGTCTCAGGGATTTTTATTTTTGCAAGGGGCAGTTGTTTATAAATGAAATAATTGTTCATGAAAGGCCTATAGCCAAAATGACTAGTGGAACTTTTGGTTGTGTGGGTGCTACAGTGCTCATGGAATGTTGAGTGCTGCTCTATTGTCTAGTCAAAGAAAAAAAGTTGAAATATTGATAGGGTTCCATTAAAACTTCCTTATAATGCTATATTGAAGTCCTTTCTAAATAGCTCATCAGAAGAATAAATTAAAAACTAAAGAGGTGATCTTGTATAAAAATCTATGGACTATTTAAGTACAGTAATAGCTTTCGCTTGATCTGATGGATAAGGTACTATAAAAATTAGAAGCTGAGTGTTGCACAAAATGTTACATACTATTTACAAGATCTGTGGGCCAAAATTCACTGTCCCTGAACTGTCATACCAGGTTTTAATGTTTAAGTCACTGCTTGAATTAACCATATGTTTTTTTAAATCTTGCTGTGTGTGTCTCTCTGTGTCTGTGTTTTCTTGGAGAACTTTCAGATAATCCCATTAGTTCCTTTGTCTTTCCTCAGCTATAATTCTGGATTGAAGGTTGTTTCTCACATATCTATCTTGAGAGGGAAAAGAAAGCTAGCCTAAGTATAGGGATTTACAATTAACTTAATTGTATGCATTCTTCTTGTCACAATTCTTATAACTGCAAAAGGTTGAAGTTAAATTATATTATTTAATAGAAGCAACCTTTAAAGACATGATTGATTTATAAAAGTGAGGTTTAATGTTAACATCAATGTTATTTGTGTAGTGGAATGATATTGAAAAATACCATCAGGATGACTTAGCTATCATTCAGGCCATAATTATTGGCCAGCCTAGGAGTTATACTCATCCAAGTGGCTGATTTAAAACTTTTAATAGGAATAATATTGAACTTGATGATCTATGGTTGCATTTGATAGTCTTAAAGGTTTTTTCCAGCTTAATTGATTCTATGATTCTCTGTTGACCTGTATACTTCATAATGTAAAAGGCACTTAAAGGGATCTGAAAAATACACTTGGAAAATTTGAATTCAGAAGCTTTACTGATGGTGTTGAAGAGAAATGGACTTCATCCTTGTAGGCTGTTTTCAGCCATATTTAGTGTGTGTTTTGTGTTTTATTTTTCTTCTCAAGAAAAGGGTTGATTAATTTTTTCCAGTTATGGTAAGACTTTTTAAGCATGTTAATATAATAATAGTATTTGAGGATGTGGTGTGTTTTTTTTTTCTCTGTAGGAATATGAAATGAAGATAGAGGTTATCCAGTTTGATCCTATGTTTTATATTAAAAAGGAAAGTATGGATGACTGACTGAAATACAGGTCTAGTTTGTGAATACCTTTTGTATGTGTCAAAGTCTTAAAACTAGATAAGAAAACTTCTGCTGATACTGAAATAACTTCTTATTCATTATTAAGTATCTCTTGGGTGAGGTTTTTCAGAATTAATAGACTAATTATCCTACATTAGGGTGTTTTTTTTTGTAGAATGCAGCTGCCAATCAGAGTGAGCTTATTCTTTAACAGTAAGTATCTGTTGCATCCATTGAGTGTTGAAAACTAAATGGTCTTCCAAACTGAGCTTTCACACTTGACACTAAAAATGTTTTCACATTTAACTTAAATGTCATGGAAAATGTTGCAAGCTTTTCTTCATAATTTATGTGATTAAAGATTCTGATTGTGATGATGCTATTGACAGACATATTTGAGATTTATCAGGTTCTCAGTCTATTTAATGTGTTTTATGAATGAAATTTTAGATAGTGATGTGTGTTATGTGAAGGCAAAGGCTTTACACAAGTTTTTTTACAATTAAGAAGATATTTTTTTTCAGTCAGACTTGTGATGACATGAGTGTAGAAACCTAGAATAAAAGGGGCTAGTGTGTGTGTCTCAAATACCAATAGCTAAGTGGTCACGGAGACAACCAAGAACTGTTGGTAAAAACAAACTGTCAGAAAGAATAGGATGTAGCTGGTGAAGGGGGCCATGCAGAGTTAGGAACTTTCTGGCACAAATGCCCTTGTTCTAGGTCCTGGAGATAAGCACAACACAGTACAGTACAAGTGCAAGAATGAGGCTGAGAAGTGAGCATGGAGTATTGACCAAAGGTTGACTCAGTAGGGGAGGATTAAGACCAGCAAAGACCCCTGAAGCCCTCAGACCCTTTCCAAAAAGGTCTAGAAGAATGAACTGTGCATTATAGCTAATCTGCATAGAAAATGAGAAACTTAGCTCCAGGGTGCAGCAAACTTATCTGTAAAAAAGTACCTCCACAAAGCCCCCAGACCCTGGACACCCCATCACTTGGATCGACACTGCAGCTAGGACTGGTGTTCTGTCCTTCTTCCTTCCTTTCTTTTCCCCCTCTCTCTCTATGAATGTCTTTCGTATCTTTCAACCTACTTCTTACTCAAAATTTACTGCTGTGTGTTTATAATAGAGGATAAGGGACTAGTGTACTGATTTCCGTGTCACGTGTATAATTTACTAAAAGAATTTTGCCATCTTTTGTGGACTCTCTGGCTTTTATTGTTCCTTTTCAATGAGCTCCTGCGTGTTTCCTTCCCTTGTGGGGTGTGGCGCCGCAATGAGTAGTTGTAAGACCTGCGTGTTGTTAATGTTCATTGTGGATATTATTATGCCATGTAGCATATCTCTACAAAGCTGATGCTATCGATTTGATTTATGTAGTAGCTACTCCTTTTTTATGCTAAAGTTTATGTTGGATTATATTTGGAATAGTTACTGGGTTCTTATTTTTGAGATTAGCATTGGTCCAGCCTTTCTTCCAGAACTGGGTTAACAATGTGTATGAACTAGCTGTCCAAGTTTCCTCATCTAAAATTAGGAGCAAATGAAAGGCAATTTTTTTCTTAGTAGTACTGAAATGACCAACTCTATCTGTGTTTCACAGAACGATGCATCGCAAAACTTTTCCTTTATGTGTCTCATGGCCAAAATCTGGAGACCTATGATTGCTGACATAATCTAGATTCTTTCTAGATTGCTGTAATCTTGAGCATGCATTAAATGGTGCATTCTAATTTAACAATCAGAAAAGCTCTTCATATTCTAGCTCCATCTTTCCTGCCTGCTCTACCAGGAGGCTGTGAGATGTAGTGCAGCTGTCCTGGCTTTGAGCCATGTAGGGATTTGCCTCAATAGCAGGAATCCCCAGCATCCCCGTGGAAAGAAGACTTTCCAAGGCAGAAGTGCTAAAATAAAAAAGGCAAGATCTGATTAAACTATAAACTTTAATGACCTTTTTTGCCAATATGAAAAATTTCTATATTCATGCTATAATAATTTCCATGCTCATGCTAATTTTCAGAGGAATATTTTACAGGGAAAGAACCAATAAATACAGTTTAGTAGAAAACAAGACTTTTTTTTTTTTCCTACTAAATATTTGCATGTCTGTTATTACAGATCCAAATATCCCTGAACAAGCAAGGTCTGTGGAGCAAGGTTCTATTTGGAAAGATACAGTCTAGAAAACACCCCTGTGGTGAAGTGAGGAAGCAATAAAAATAATTTCAGTAAATCAATTTAGTGACCCAGTTGATGATGTCAGCCACAAGCTGTTTGTGTGCCAGAGCTGGGGAAGCACTGGCTGTAACAGCAAATACCACCAAAACTTCTGTATCACAAAACAGAATTCTGATAGAGTAGCAGAGTATGAATTAGGTTGTTAAATTTTAATCGTGAAGGTCATACCACTAGTGTAACAACAAATCTGCTCTGAGGTTACTTCACTGTGACTCACTTTCTTCAAGCAGAAGCAGCACGGTATTGACGAATCTGTTTGAAATGACAGAGGAATACACAGAGCAAAAGGGAATAATTTTCTTTTAAATTGACACAGTGCCTCATAAAAAAATTAGATTCCTTTTACTACATGTATCACTTAAATTGTGGTTAAAATGGAATGACAGTGTGTTATTTTCATTACCACAAATTTCATAGGTAATAGTGATTCATCTTGCTACACACAGTGACTCCAATATAGATGCAAGAAACATTCCTTTTTGGCAACATAAAATAATTATGCAGTGGGGTCCATAGTTACTGACAACCTATAACTGCTTAAGAAATGGATCATTAAAGCCATTCAGAACAATTACAAAGAACATCTCTTTATATATTGATCTGTATGGTGCATTGCTGAGTCTTACTGCTGTAGATTTTTGTCTAATAAACATGTCCATTTAGGAAGAACTATAAAGGATGCGTCCTAGAAACCTTGGGAGTAGCACAACAGACATATTATGTGGCATTGCTCTGCTCTGAACACGGCATTGTGAGTGCTCCAGCCAATGGCCACTGTGTGCTCTGCAGGCACACAGCATCCATTTCATTAAGAAACAGAGTCCTTTCTGCTCGTACTTACTAAGAAAACCTGTGGCACCTTCTGAGGCAACAGAGGCTTACCTCTAAATACTTAATGTGCCTGACCAAGAACAGTATGCTTGTGCAGAAGAACTGTCCTTGTTCTACTAATGAAGTTCTTGGTAAGAGAAACACTTAGAATGAAGCATGTTTTGTGAGCTCGGGGAAGTTTTTAAGTGAAAGACCCTTTTAAATCTTAGCTGTTAAACATGGGGTCTTTCCTGCTAGTCAAAGGACTTTCTTTGCAGACTGATGTTGAGGAGTACATTTGGTGCAGGTAGCTCAGGGTGCAGCTGCAGGGTGAGCTCTGGGTGGCAGAGTCCGAGACAAGGGGCCATGAACTGCTGGCCCTTTGGTTACCAAAGCACACGGGGACCTGTGGCACAGCCGGGTGACCCAACACGGAGACAGCGGGAGCAGCTGCCCCCAGACCTTCGAGTGCTCACACCGGGAGGGTTTAAACCCCGGCGCTTCCTTTGCTGGGGAGGCACCCAACTCGGGCTGCTGTTCTGCTGTTGCAACATGAGTAAATTATTTGAAGGGTTCAGGGGTCTGAGGCTCTGCTGTGGGAAACCCGGTGTTGGGAAAGGGAAACCTTGCGTGAGTGTGGTGTGTGTAGGGAGCCAAGCGGGGCACCCGAGTCAGAGGAGCACCTGCGGTGGAGGGGCCTCAGTCCCGGCTCTGCCAGAGTGGCTCCTGGATGGGCACACAAGAAACTTTCCTTAACGCTTGCGTTGAGTTTAGATAAGAAAGAGACTGGCAGAGTGTGACATCCTTCTCTGAATGGCACAGATTTTCATGGGGAAAATTCCTTGGAAGGTCGTGGCACTCCAAGCAGGAGAAACGTTCAGGTTACTTATTTCTTTCTAGCACTGTCAGGAGAGGTAAAATATATCACTAAGAGACTAAGATTTATAAGAATACGTGTAGTGTAAATTGTACTGTCAAGCAGAGAAATAGTGTAGTAAAACAGACTATCTAATCTTCTGACGATCTTTGACGCTGTGTACAGCAATCAAAAGATCTCCTGATCCTATACAGACAGGGGGCTTTAGCACACTTCCTAGCAAACCCCATGTAGTTAATTTTCCTTGGCATTGAAACCATAGATCCTTTTGTGGTGTTTTGTGTTTTTTTTCTTTTTTTTTTTTTTTTTTTTTTTTCCCTTTCCTTTTGGTAGAGGTGAATATTAATGTATTTCTAATCTTAAATCTATGTGTGTATCCTTGTTCATCAAGTTACCCAGGCATTTTGCAGACTGCGTTTTTTCTTCTGTGCTGTCTTTCCACAGAGTTCCCTTTGACAGGAAAGGCAGCAGTCTCTCTGAGGTCACAGAGTATTAATTCTTGATGGAACAACCTGAGGCATTTGAACACAGGAGTAGCAAAGATTTCCATATTCACTGTGTCTGGCTGTAAGGGAATAAGTTTTCTTTGCAGCAGCCTGTGTGGTTCTGTGTTTTGGATCTGCGACTGAAATAGTGTTGCTAGCACCCTGGAGTTTTGGTTATTGCTGAGCAGTGCTTGTGCAGCATCATGGCTTTTGTTTCCCGGCTCTGCTCTGCAGCAAGCAGGCTGGGGGTGGCCAGGAGGCAGGCAACACACACACAGCTGGGACAGCTGACCAGGGCAATGGCCCATGCCACAGGGCATAACACTCAGCAGTAAAACCTGAGCAGTGAGGAGGTAGTTGTGGCTCAGGCACTTCCTGGACATTGTTCTGCTTGTGGGAGACAGTGAGTGAGTGTGGCTGCATCACAGTTTGTTTTGGTCTTTCCTTTTTTCTTGTACTTACTTAACTGTCCTTACCTCAGCCAATGAGTTTTTCTCGCTCTTGCTCCTCCCATTCGCTCTCCACAACCCACTATAGGGGGTTGTCTTTGAAAATGTATTTCTAGTTTTGTAAACAGTTAAAAGAGCCATGAAAAATTAAGAGTTCTTATGAATCATGCAGCTAGCTACTGAATTAGTGAGAGCAGTATGAAAGCTTGGAAATTATGTACAAATTTGTTTCCTTTTTCTTTTTTTTTAAATTTTATTTTTAAGTTGCAGCAACCCAGTGGCAAAGTCCGACTTGCACAGCTGGCTCTTGTCCTTCAGGAGTTCCTTCTTGCTTTACCTGTGGCCTGGCAGCTTGCTCCCAGCCTTTTGCTAGTTTCTAGTCTGCACAAACTCTGTGTCCTGTGATGGGATATGGCTCACCTGCTCCTCAGCTTTCGGGCATACTCTGTTAGCTACCTGGCTCGTGGGGTGTTTTTACAAGGACTGTGCGTGTCAAGGCTCTGGATTGAGTCGGAGGGTGTATAATAATGGGTTTCTCTTCCATGTAAACTTAGGAAAGCTACTTCATTTCTTCATAGCTCAGAAATAAGACTCGGGGTTTTTCCAAATCGTTTTGCCAGCTGTTTTTTTGGCCGATTTTGGAGTGTTGGGTTTTTTTGCTACATTTGTTATTGCTTCTACAATGTTTTTTCACAAAAGTTACCCAGTAGGTAAAATGATTAAAAGCATTAATATGTTTCCATAATGGTGAAGGGAAAATTTTTGTAGCTTTGAAAGGAAAATGTTAATACTTTACACAATGGCATCTTATGTATTTTAGTTTTGGGTATTTTTTACTATCTTCAAACCTTATAGTGTGACAACCATTTTTGTTTAGTTGGAGAGTTGTTCATTAAGTGGTTTCATAACTAGCTATCTTTCTTTGTCATGGCCTAATATGGTAGAGCTTATTATTTTATTTTTCTTTTGGCTTTTTCAGGTATGAATACAAGCAAGAGTGAAACAGTGAAAGAGCATCCATTAAAACCTTCTAGGAGATCTATGCCATGCCTTGTCCAGAGCCAAACACATCCTCAGAGCCTGAGCAAGCATTCTTCATTTCTGCAGCCAAATCGTGTACAGCCACAGCCCCGGCCTCAGCCTTTAAGTGCAGGGACATCGACAGCTACAGTGGATGTAGTGTCAGAACGAGGTAGGAGGTTTTTCTCTTTCAGGAGCTTGTTGCAACAATGATAAGCTTTGATTTGTTTTGATAGCTACGATTTATTGGAGAAATGTTTTTGCGCAAAGCACCTACACGTATTATAGTACCAGGTTCTTGGGTGAATCCTTATGTTTGAAGAGAGGCTTAAACTTATTTTTATTTTATTTTTCTCAATTATGGTATTATTTCCTTCTCACTGAAAACAAGACAAGAAAGTGCTCATGTATGCTGGGGAAGAGCATGAAGGTTTCTATAGTCTGTCCTAGGAGAGAGAGAGGAAAAAAAATTAAGCTTTTGGCAAAACATGTCTTTAAGTATGAACATGTAGGAGCAGATGCATTCATTCATGAATAGGAGAATCAGGGAAGAGTGGTATGGAGAAAATGAGAGCAAAGGGAGAAAATTTTAGTTTGTGTTGGAATAAGGAACTACTTTTATTTTAGGATTTCTGATGTAGTGGATAAACATGCCTTGAGAGAAATTAGTGTAGCTGGAGATCTCAAATCACTGTGTGTCGCCTGTTGCCAACTATTGCCGTCCATTATTGCCAGCTGTGTGAAGTAAATTAACTTCTCTGACTTTCGGTGCTATATTTTGATAAGTCTTTCCTTAATGTTGATAGACAATAGACACTAATTATTACTCTAGAAAGTTATTTTACCTAGATAAACTTCTCTCAGGAATAGAGTGAAATTCTTTGCTAAAGTGATCTTGTTATTTTTTTCTACCAATGGAAAGTGCTCTTCAAAATTTCCATCTAAACTTTTAAAACAGCTTAAAAAAGTGTATATTTTACTTACAAAATACATGCAAATACTGATATGAATATTGCATTTTTTACAGCTAAAGTAATGGAGACTTTGGAAAACAACTTGCTTAAGCTGTCTAATACAGAATATGGTGATCCATTTTTAGGTAAGTTGTTGTCTGAGCTGAAATAAGGAAAATTAATGATTCTTCAATTACATTTGCAGTATTTCAGTGTGGAAAGGCCATACTTACCCTGAACTGCCATTTTTTTTGAAAGAGAAGACTTAAATGTGACTGAAGAAATGTGTGCTGTCATAAATTTCCTGATACTGTCTCACCTTTCAGACTAACAGTAAATAGGGACTAAAGACAGAGAAGTGTCATACATTCAGTGTATCCTTTTCCCATAACAATCCTTTGCAATACAATCACTTGGAAGCATGTATTTGAAATTCCTTGAAGTTGTTATCATTCAGTTATTATTCTTGTATAGTCATGTTATTCAGTGTTGTTGTGGCTGCAGTTCTGTTGGTTTTGTTTTTAGGTATGCTTATATATATAAATACATACAAAAAGTGTTTCAATCTCAGGAAAAAAAAGAACTAATGCAGAAAAATAGCCGTATTTGATATTTGTACCTGAATTACTGTCATTCTGATACTGTAATTAAGTCAAAGAAGGTAGGAAAGAAGGTATTCTTAGAATAATCCCATTCTTACAGCTGCAATTTGAATCTGTAAATACACACATGAGTAGTAATTTGCATGTTTCAAAATTAGGTAATTTTGAAATTCTGTGGCCATCTATTTTATCCATACAGACACATATATATTGCTGCACCTTGCACAACTGCTGTGAAAGATCTTTTTGCTCACAGATGATGAAGTATCAAACTAGAAATAATATCTTCAAGCTGAATGAAAGCAGTCTTTCAAAAAGCTATTTCTGCTCACCTCTCACATGTTTTAGCATTGATTTTTCTTGATGCCCCAAATACATGATAGATAAGAGGCTTCTCAAGGTCTCCTCTAGATGTATTTACTGGAAATAGTGAAATTGATACTTTCTCCAAGCCAAATGCTCCAAAATCATGGCACAGACCAAAAGTTTGGTGCGAAGATTATATAAAAAACTCATGTGTCTCAGTAAGGTTCCAGCTGAAGCTACTGCACTCTCCTAGTGTCAATGGTTTCATTGGGTGAGCAAGCACAGATACTAGAAGATTGTACTCTTACAATTTCCTTCAGTCCTTTTTTATATCCTGCTCTATTTTTTACTAATAGTTTACACATACACATGCTGATATTATTGCATATTTATTTATGGCAGCAGTAATTCTTTCTCATTGGAAGTGGTGGCCTGTTTTTCATTCACATTACTTAGTTTTAACTTGAAAAGATACGTGGAGAGCTCAGCAATTGAGGAAAAGATAGATTGATTCTTACCAGCACAAAATTGTATTAAACTTTGGCATGGGTGTTTTGTCTCTTCTGACTACAGCTATGTTTTTTGAAGAGAAAAAAATATTTAATAGTAGCCCTTTGCTACCTTGATTCATTAGTTTTTCCATGTTAATTGAGTCAGATAACTAAAATTTTTGAAGTTATTCTATATTTGCAGAAATGTAACTGATTAGCTTGTTCAGTTAAAAGCAAGAAAGGAAACAGTATTTATAAATAAATCCCTGAAGTCAGTTTTAAAAATTGCCTTATATAAAAATCAGCATTATCTGTTAGGTTTGCAAAGAGACATCAGGGTGAGTTAAAGGTGCATTTGACAAAGTGGCCTGTGTGCCTTCAAAATACAGTTTGTTGGTGCTTGAGGACCTTATTTATGTGGGTAAGAATTTGTCTTCAAGTCTAAAATTTTCAATTTTATCCTGAATCTGGAGGGAGGTGGGGAGGGGGCGTGAAAAAAAAAACCCCAGAAAAAGTAATATTGGTGCCTGAACTTTGATCACCAAATGGGTGAAAACAATGTTTTACTTGGTATTCTGGCACTTGAATGGGGTTTGAAAAATAGACTCATTAAGGGATATCATTGTCTTAGTGAACCTTTTCAAAGTACTCTCCTGGGAACATTGGCAAAAGCTGAATTAAGTGAATGTGGTGAATTTTTAATTAGGCAGCATTGTGGAACTTGACATAAAATAGGCCAAATGACTTCCTCCTCTTCAGAATTGTGTCCATAGACAAACTGTCTTGTGTGAAGGAGATTAACAGACATCAGATAAAAGACTTCAGTGTAAAGGTTCTCTTTTATTTCAGTTTACTATAGATGAGGCCATAAGTCTGTTGGACTTGTTCAGTTAATGATGTTGATGGATTTATAGATAAGAAGATAATGTATTACCCTTTTGTTGCTAACGCAGACAAGTGGGATCAAGGACGTTATGGATTTGTGTTATTTTTTGTCTGTCAGTTTTAGGTGTTTTTAGTTTGAGGAATTGGTAAATTCAATCAAAGTGATAGGCATTGAGCTTCTGTAACATATAATGTGAACTTTGAGGTTTTAGATATACTGGAATGCTCCATGCCTAACCAAAGCTTTGTAGAAATTCCCAACCAGTGAATGTTATGGTCAGAGCCTTTGGATCTTGCCTAGGTGAAAATTTGATTGCTTGGGTCTGGACATTAAGTAAAATGTTACACCTTGTATATCTCAAAGCATGGTTGTAGAATTTGGTGTTCAGTCCAGAGCAAAATCATGCTATTACTTCTACTTCCTTGAAGAAGCACTTCCTTTCATGTATGTTTACATTGTAGAAGAGTGTAAAGTTCTGGTTTAAATGTCCATTGTCAGTTGAGGTGAGTTGAGTTCACAAGAAATAAAACTAATATCAGGGTTCCCAGTTAAGAATGTTAATCCCTCCAGCTCTACTGCATCTTCTTTTAAGATTTTTACTCATCAAAAGAGCAAAAGCTTCCTGTTTTTTGACTGTTCAGAAAATTACTTTGTACCCAAGACAAGAACTTCTCCAAGGGACCAGTTTGCCTGCTAACCAATACAATGTACTGTCCTGGTTTTTAGCCAAGAACAGTAATAGTTTTTCCCAGGAGCTGTGAGGGATGGAGCCTGGAGCCATGTGGGCATGGCCAAGACATTCTATACCATCTCGTGTCATGGGAAGGGCAAGGGACTCTCTCTTGGTTCCCAAAATGGGAGAGCGATGTTCCTTTTTCTGGGGGAGCAAGTGTGGCGAACAGAGCAGTGGGTTAATGCTGGTCCTGACTGGAGGGAGCAATCTGGGTGGTATCGCTTGCAGGCTTGGGGGGAAAATGTGGGTGCAGAGGGTCTGTCTGGCATTGTTTTGCATTGTCTCAGGTTTGGGGGAAAGACATGGGCATGAATAAGCCTTTGGACGAGAACATTCCAATTTGTCAGGACTAGAGGTTAGAGGAGAGTCGGATTTCTTGCCACGGAGGAGACCACCACAGTGGCCTGCTCCTGAATCTGTGTGGCAGAGAAGGGCAGACTGAGTTTCCAGTTACTGAATTCAGGACTGGACATACCAACTTTATAGCATTGTTAAAGACTATCTTGGGGTAATACTTGAAATTTTTCCTAAAAGATGCCCCCATTATTTTTCTGTTATGGAATGTGAAGACTTGAGAGCAACTTTTAGAGAGGCAGTAGATATACTGCCTAGGTGTACAGGCTTTGATGCCTGACACATGAGAAGTGTTTATGTGAGGTGACAGACAGGCTGAGTGTTGTATTTTAGGTAACAAAACCAGTATACCTGTGATCCAAGACTTAGCTAGACTACTCTCTCATGTTGGTGCAATAGTCACAAATAGCTAAGAGGCAGAAATTTAACAAAGTGGGAAAAAACCCTATTTCATGCTATTTTAAGAATTGAGTGTCGATATCTTACCTCTTGTATTTGCCTCTTGATAAATAAATAAAAAAAGAAAATACTTTTGTTGTATTTGTAGATACATGTAAATTTGTTTTACGTAGGAATGTGGACGTTAGGCTGAGCTCATTGCTGCAACAATATAATTCCAGTGTCATCCATTTTTTAATACATTTGAAAGTCACACCAATGACACTCAGATGTTTGACATTCATTCTCTCAAAGGGAATTAAACGTCATATTTTTTTTTTCAACGTCTTCTGTCTGTGGATACTTGCTAAAAAAAATGTAGTGTATATTTATATTTCATTCTTTTTTTCTGTGCTTTGTTTCTCCTCTGAAAGCCATGCTTGGTAATCGCTTTGATTGTGCCAGCTGGATTTAAATGACATGGCTTTAACTTCAATTACTGAATTTCTGGCTTTACTGCAGAGACCAGTAATAGCTTGTGGATCTAGTTGGAGCTGGAAAAAATAAGTGGCTAGTTCCTAGTAGCTACATACTAACTAAACACAGAGAGTTCTATATTGTCTTCTAGAACTTGTTTATTTTGAAATTCTAGAAACGTAACAGAATTGCAGAGACATTATGGTTAACTAATGAGTGAGTTGATCCAGGAACTGCTGCACTGGTGCAGGAGTGTGTCTGTGTGCACATGCATATATAAAGAAACAGTAATTGGTAAATTTTTAAAATAATGTTTTACTTTTTCCTTTAAGGTCATCATATGCATGAAGGCAATGAAACTTATCTTTGAATTGTTACAAATTTGTCTGGCCATGTTTTCTAAAGGAAATCTGAATGTAGACTGTTTTGTTGAAGGTTATTTGCACTAGAATTTAATCACTATGAAGAGCTGAAAAACCTTTGATGATGTCTGTTAAAATGACAGAAGGTGGTGACTACATACCTTCTTGGAGTTTTGAGCGTGCTTTAGAAATCTGCTGCCTGAGTTTAAGAGAATTTATCGGGTTTTTATTATTGAACTGAAAATGAGGTAGTCTTAAGATGAAGATAATTGCATGAGTTGCAAGGATTTGTTTTACTGTATGTCAGTAATAATTTTTCTAAGAATAATAACCTTTATCCTGCCATAACTGAGAGAAACCCTCTCTTCTGATGCATGGTACAAGTGAAAAAGAGCTGTGTAGGATGCAAAGGCTCATAAAACCACAACCAGCGAAGGGTGTGATCTTTTCTCAAATCGTCCTTTGGGTTTAGCAAAAGAGTAGAAGCGCAGTGGCAGTATTTGGACTGATATGTGGCATGTTTTTCCATGTTAGAGGATCATCAGAGGATCTGCCTTACATTGTTAGGCTGAAATATCTAATTTCAAGTAAGATGTAAAAATGAGTAATGGATGATATAATCAATAGCAATTGGCATTCAGTAATTAGATATAATTAGGATCCAGTTTTAAGTTATTTGGCAAATAAAAGGAACACTCAGTAGCAAGTAAAACACTGATTAATGTGTTCTTTTTTCAGTTCTGTGGGGTTTTCTTCCCTCTGACTTAGGTTAGTTATGAGGGATCTGTGCATAGTAACTTATCTAAGTAGGATGTTAAATCCTTTCTAGGTAGGAATTTGATCATGAATGACGTAGTTAATAATTTTGCTGTGACAGATACCTTGTATTCTGAATATATCCTGCATTCAATTACAACAAAGCTTATATATAAGAAACTCCTTATTTATGTGCCATGCTGCAGTATAGTGAACTGACAAATGAAGAGCTGAACCAAAACTAACAATCCAAGAAAGAATCATAATAATTGCATGATATAAACCTTTTTTAGTGCTCAGTTACAGAAGTGTTTGTAAGTGAATTTTGGTTAAGTGATGTTATAAGATCCCAGGTCCAAACCACTTGCTTGCTCAGGTGTTTTACTTATATTTAATGCTCTAAAATGTAATTTTTGCCAAGCCTTTGGTTCTTAATACCTTGAGATTGTGTAAAGAGAACACTCTACATATGTTTCCCAAGAGGTTTCTTGCAATTCAGTGAGAAAATAGACATTTTGGCAAAAATTAAAAGGGATAGCATTCAACCAAGACAAAGTATTTCACTGCAGTACCCAGCACACACCAACTCACACCGCTTAGTAAAATACAACCAATCAGTTTCAAGTTACCCAAAAGAGATAAAGGAAAGAGATTAAGGAAAGAGTAAAGGAAACAGTAAAGAAATAAAATAGATTAAGAGAAGAAAATAGTAGTAAAGAGAGAGAGAAGAAAGAAGGAGTAAAGAAAGAGATTAGAATAAAAGAAAAATAGTTTCTGCCAGAAATCCTTCACACGGTGATGGCCAGAGAAGAAAGAGCAAGTGGAACCCATGTGCTGCTGCTGCATTTATGTGGTTTGGCTGCCTGGCTGCCCGTCCCAGGTGGGACATCTGGCTCACTGACCACTGCAGTCAGACAGAGGATGTGCTGTGGGTGGGCTAGCAGGCTGTCCTCTTTGATCCATGGATACTCCCTGTGGGCTCCAGCCCAGCTGTGGGAGGTCCATGCTGCCATGAGGCTGCAAGCCGGACCATGTGCACTCCAACCTGGTTTACCACCCACCCATGAGTTGGTTGGCTCCGACCCAGTATAATAATCCAGTGAGATCCAGTGTCTCATGGATTATAAACTGAAAGGGACAGTGCAACCTGTGCAATTCATACACTGTTTACATGAAAAGAGAGACTGAAAGATCCTGGAAGATACGACTCAAGAAAGCCAGGTTGAGTTTCTGCTTGAACAGAAACGCACTGCTTCCATTGTGACTTCTGGAATAGTTTTTTCACAGGTCTGTGGTCCTTAGGCAGTGCCTGCATAGATAAGGGCTGTCACATCTGTTCTGGCTGGTAGTGAGATGGATGAGAAGCTGCATTAGAACAGTTTTTCCCATACCTAGAGTGCAAGGGAGTTGTGCAGCTCCCATATTAGAGCTGGTTTATGCCTGGAGAGCTGGAAGTATGGATGAAGGAGCTTTGTAATCTGTTCAATACCCCCTGAAACATAATAAGGATTAGTCTTTGGACTTAGTATTGAGGTTCAAAATATTGATGTGCTTTAGACATTTAATCTGCCTTTACCAGTTCTGTACACCATTTTAACTCCTCCAAACAGCAATAATATCTGCCTGACTCCCTTTTTAAAAAATGATAAATATTCTGTATAATGCTTACCACTCGTAAAGTTCATACGAAATTGTGTATCAAGTAAAACCTGTGTTTGTCTGTCATGATAGCTTTTCATATCTAAATATGCATACACAGGTAGCTGAAAACCCTTCTATGTTAAGTGTATAATATAGTATTCCAGGTACACAGCACAATACAATAAGAAGACCTGAGTCCATCACAATGTCATTTATCCAGGTGTCTAGTGATGGCCTCCAGGTTATTTGTTGTTTCTAGGACTAAAATTAGGACGAAAGGGGATTATTTTCTTGACCAATAATCTCATTCTTTCTAATGCTTTGCAAAGCCTATCCTTAAATGTGTAAAGGCTCAAAGGATTGAGTAAAGAGTCATCAGAGTTTGTGAAACAGAAACATTTAGGAATAATATTTGTATTAATTTTCTTTTCCATAATTATGCCACATTTCAATTGAAAAACTTTTGCTATCATAAACAACAGTTATATAAAATATATTGATGGATTGCATGTTACAGAGAAATTGGGAGAAGTGCTTTTTATCCCCTGTCATAAAATTAAAATGCACTCTTGGCCCTTCAGTAAAGTATCATAGTAAGAAAGATAGCCAAGCAGTTAAGAAGACCCAAAATTGAAGGTGCAAAGTGACAACCTAGAAATTTATTTCTAAACTAAATGAGTCTGCATTTTTGTATAAAGGATTTCCAGAAATGAAAGAGTCTCCAATGTTTATCCTATAAATGACCTTGTAGGGCAAATCTCATTGTCATACATTAAGTAAAATTGTCAGGAAGTGTTGATAGGTTTTTGTGATGTATAAAGACTGAAGTTACTCATCATGCCTCTGTATAACAAGATAGCAAAACAAAGCAACTGCTAAGATGTAGAGGTCTATTATCTGCTTGATTAATGCTTGAAGCTTTTTAAAAATCTCTTTATACTTGAGTGGGAATCCAAGGTGACATTACTTAGTTACATGTTCCGGTGTTCTAACAATTATATGGGTGCATCTGCTTTAAGTATGCACCTAATTTAAGAGAAGTCTTTGACATATTGAAGTGAATACTGAAATTCCCACTGATTTTATTGAAATATGATTTGTACTCTATCTGTAGAATTAGAAGCTTGTCATCTTTTTCTCTGATTTAACATCCTTATCTTTATTTAAAATTCACCTTTTTTTTTGTCTTATTTTTGCAGCATTGGCAAAAAATAAACAACTTAATGCAAAAACTTTTCTGACAAAGTCTTAATAGCATAATTTTCTTTTCTGTAAGAGTTCATTTGGGACTTACAAATTATATACGTAATTTCAGTATTTTTTTAAATAGAACTTTTTATGTGACAATTCGGAAAGCTCTTAACCATCACAAAAATTTTAATTAACATAATTGTGTAAGTCAAATACATCAGCAAGATATTGTTAATTGGCTATACTCATGTAAAAATGTATTAAAGTTGCTTTGCATTGTAGTTCTGCAAGCACATAGTCTTTTAAATATAAGATCTTCTAGGATTGGCATTTAAATCTTTCCCCTTTTAGTAGGCACTCTGAGAACTCACATGAAAAGGTTGTATAAAGGGCCATGCTCCTTCTATTTGCATTAGTGATAATTTTACCTGAACAACTGTATTGGGTTTGCGTGACAATTTTTAAGTAGCTGGGGGGGGGCTTCAAGGGTGGCTTCTGTGAGAAGCTGCCAGAAGCTTCCCCCATGTGCAGTAGAGCCAATGCCAGCTGGCTCCAGGACGGACCCATCACTGTGGTGGAGCAGAGATCCCCCTGCAGCCCCATGGGGGTCTGTGGTGGAGCAGAGATCCCCCCGCACCCCATGGGGGTCTGTGGTGGAGCAGAGATCCTCCTGCAGCCCCATGGGGGTCTGTGGTGGAGCAGAGGTCCGTGTGGGTCCCCCATGAGGAGTTTGTGCTGGAGCAGCTCCTGGCAGGACATGTGGAGAGAGGAGCCCACACTGGAGCAGGTTTGCTGGCGGGACTTGTGATCCTGTGTGGGAGCCATGCTAGGGCAGTGGGTTCCTGAGGGACTGCAGCCCGTGGGGGGAATCCACACTGAAGCAGTTCAGGGAGAACTACAGCTGGTGAGGAGGACTTGTGTTGGAGCAGTTTATGGAGGACTGTTCCCCACTGGAGGGACCCCATGCTGGAGCAGGGGAAGAACGTGAGGAGTCCCACCTTGAGGAGGAAGGAGCAGCACAGACAGTGTGATGCAACCCCCATTTCCTATCCCCCTGTGCTTCTCCTGCAGGAGGAGGTCGAGAACCCAGGAGTAAGGTCCAGAAAGAAGGGAAGGTTAGGGGGAAGGTGTTTTAAGATTTAGTTTTATTTGTCAGTATTCTACTCTGAANCAGGACATGTGGAGAGAGGAGCCCACACTGGAGCAGGTTTGCTGGCGGGACTTGTGATCCTGTGTGGGAGCCATGCTAGGGCAGTGTGTTCCTGAGGGACTGCAGCCTGTGGGGGGAATCCACACTGAAGCAGTTCAGGGAGAACTACAGCTGGTGAGGAGGACTTGTGTTGGAGCAGTTTATGGAGGACTGTTCCCCACTGGAGGGACCCCATGCTGGAGCAGGGGAAGAACGTGAGGAGTCCCACCTTGAGGAGGAAGGAGCAGCACAGACAGTGTGATGCAACCCCCATTTCCTATCCCCCTGTGCTTCTCCTGCAGGAGGAGGTCGAGAACCCAGGAGTAAGGTCCAGAAAGAAGGGAAGGTTAGGGGGAAGGTGTTTTAAGATTTAGTTTTATTTGTCAGTATTCTACTCTGAACTTATTGGTAATAAATTCAATTTATTTTCCCCAAGCCGAGTCTGTTTTGAACCGTGATGGTAATTGGTGAGTAATCTCTCCCTGTCCTTATCTTGATTCAGGGAATCTTTTGTTATAGTTGTCTCCTTCCAATTCTGCTGAGGAGCAGTGTGACTGAGTGTCTTTGGTGGGCACCTGGCATCCAGCCAGGGGCAGCACACCTGAAAAAAAAGTAATTCTGCAAGGTGCTCAAAACTGAAAGAAGACAGTGGTCAAGAATGGAGGCAAATACCCTTTTAATGTCCTTTGAGGACATGGCCATGAACATACATGAGTCCCATCCTCCATTTGTAGTCCTCCCACTGCAGCAGACTTTTTTTACACCAGTCATGCTTCCCCCGCTCCCCTCCCCTTTTCCTCTTTTCTTTACATCTCTTGAGGCTTTTCACAGTCTCAGATTTTCCAGGTAACTCAAGATTTTCCATTTACTTTAGCATTAGTTTAGGAGAGCTGTATTTAGCCAGGAATCACACTAACTGGTCAGATTTTTCTTTGTTTTTTGGTCCTGCAGTAGAGGAGAAATGGAAAAATGCTTTGTAAAAAATTATTACATTCTTCACTAACTGGCATATTTTTACATTGACTAAAGGTTTTTTACCTTACTGAGTTAATACCTGCACTGCAGATTAACTAAAAGCTAGGTACAGCACATCTGCTTAGCTGATATATTTCAACATCTAAACATTGACCATTGGACATTTTGATAGAGTAGTATTTTAATGGTTAGACATACACAGCTGAGAATTGCATCAACTTTTTTTAGCTCTGTAAAGAGGAAAATTAATTTTAATAAATCCAAATAAAAATGTTAAATAAAAAATTGCAAGGACTTAGTATATACAAATGGGGTGCTCATAGCTCATGTCTTTCAGATGTGCCCAGCAAAGCACAGATGGAATGGCATTTATTAATAGCAGCAAAGAGAACATAGAATCATAGAATGATTGGAAGGGACCTTAAACATCTAGTTCCAGCCCCCCTGCCGTGGGTAGGAACACCCTCCACTAGACCAGGGTGCTAAGAGCCCCATCCATCCTGACCTTGAACACCTCCAGGGTTGGAAGTCCACAAGTTTGTGGGGTTTGGGGAGCAGAGTAACAGCTGAGGGCTGTTAAGGACTCATCTTTCTGTGGATTGGTGTAAAAAACCTGAGCTTCTAGAGGAGTATTAACTGGATTTTTTTTCCTGCTATGGCTCCTTGCCTACCCCCTCCCCCTCCAAACCAAGCAGACTATTCTGATGGTTGGCATTAGAGCCTATCCAAGAAGTACAAGAACAGGGAGCGCTGGCAGCTGATCTCGACAGTAACAACCAAATGGGTTGTCATAGGGCAGGGACATGGCGGAAAACAAAAATGAAGTAAACAGTAGCTTTCCCACAGTGCTGAGGGCAGCAAGCAGAACTTCAGGCAGCCAAGCTTTTCTCATGGTATTCTTGTGGAGCTGCAGCCAAATAAAGGCCCATGTTTGAATTTAAAGATAGATACTTACAGGGCAAGTCAAATAGGAAGACTGTTAGTCCATATTAGTGCCTTTGGGGTAAGTTACATTAAAAGCGTCCTGGGCAGTATCTCTCCAGACACAACATTCGGAGATGTTGTCTTGGTTTGGATTGTGGCAATCCCAGATCGTAGATAAAATACATAACCAAATAATAGGGATTGGGGAGGACTTGATGACACAAAGTAGTGTTACTTTATAGACAAACATTATATAAAAATGTCATAGATGCTTAGAAACTGTAGTTATTGAAGAAAGTCTCAAGGAGTTTAAACATTGTGCTTTGTAGTATGCAAGTTTATCTTTAAAGGAATGTAGTTTTGGCTTAGTGGGTGGGAAAATTTACTTTTTTAAATGAAAGTAGTGGATACCTTATTACAGAAAAAGCATCTGGTCATAAAACCCAGAAAAACACAGTCAATGGTATTAGTAGCAAAGTTCAATTTCTGTTATCTTCTCTCAAATTCTTTTTCTAAACTCAACATATTTCATTCATTAAAAATAATCAAAAGGCCTTTGCAGAAAGTTCAGCTTAAGAAATGAAATGTGCCTCGCAAAACACACATACACACATTGTAGTTGATTTGGTATAAAAAAATGATGCATTCCATTGAATTCTTTTTCTTTGAGTACAATTGTTTATATTAAAGATTTTCTTTTAATATCTGCTGCGGAAGAGATAAATGAGACTACTAGTCTGTTCAAAGTATCTACAAAGCAGATATTAGGTGTTTTGTTGACAGTAGTGTCCAAAACTACCTGAACGTTAAGAAAAGTGCACACTTTTGCATATACTTTTGAAATATGGATTGTGTGATATGTTCCCCAGTCTGACATATTTTAGACAGGTGTAACAAATACTTATTCAAGTGCAGTGTTTAAATGCTATATATTCCTCCCCTTTTTGCTGTATTAATATCTTTACATAGTGGGAGAGTGCTCAACTCAATAAGTAATCAGCTGCTTTATATAAGAAATCTTCCTTTTAAATTATAAATTTCTTTTTTTTTCTAAAACAATTTTGACTGCATTTTGGACAAGATAGCATGTACCTCTAGTTGAAAGGTAATAATTTTTTTAGATAAGAGATATGCTTCAATTTAAAATATGTATCCTTGAAAGCATAAAAATGTTTAGCAGGTAAAGTGTATTGAGCAAGGAAGGAAAACTTACTTCATAATTTAAAATTGTTTAAATGAAGCACTGTGTACTTTTGCAAAGGTTGGGTTGTTTTTTTTTTAGTGTTAGGTGTACTCAGAATGCATAATCCTCTAAAACTTCCTTCATAAAAATAGACTTCTTAATGTAAGTATAGTCTGGCTATCAGCTTGAATGACCTAGTTAATGTTTCATAGGCCTGTCTCTTCATTTTACAAGCTCTTCTATTGCAAGCTCTTGATCTTTAGTAAAACTGAGAGTTCATTGTACCTGGACGTGTTCAAGTCTTGCAAGTTGCTTAAGTATCCTGTTTCCTACTTTGTATACCTACTACCCAAAACATTCTTTTTACTACATTCATTTTTGTTGACCATGGAGTAATCTGTATATTAACACATTGTTTAAAATAAATAAAATCCCTCAGTTAAGCACTTTGATGGTCAGAATTAGCTATTTTGTACATAAAAAAATCCCTTCACAGATTTACCGAGGTTAGTATCAATATCAGAAATTACCAGGGAAAAAATTTGTGCTAAATTGCAGAAAAAGCAGTGCTTGGTAAATGTTCTAGTTTTTAATATTCCATCTCAGAAATGTGAAATGTTTAGGGTATGTGAGATAATTGTGTTTGTTCTTTTTTGATTTCTGTAGTACTTTCTGTGCAGAATTTAACTGAACAACTTAATGAAAAATACTTTGTTGTTGCAGATGAGCTTTTATGAGTCTAAAATTTAGAAAATTCAAGACTGTGGTTTCCACAGCAACCGTGACTTGGCTTCTCTTTAGGTTTTAGAATTACTGGGGTAAATGCTCTTCCTAGTCCACCTGACTTTTCCCAGGTGGATATAGAAGCTGAGATGAGAACTTGAGTCGGGATTTGTGGGTAACTTTTTTAATCTAAATACGTTTCTATTTCCAATTTGTCCAAGATAAAATTGTGTGGGAATAATTATTCCATCTTTTCCATCCTTAAAATATTTTTTTCAAGTCTAACCATTTTCCAACATTCATTGAAACTTTACGTGGTATAATATTGTACAGACATTACCTTTCATTTTACTCCTCCTGCGTAAGTATTGTCGTGATTCCTTGATGGGCAATATGGATAAGCTTTGAGGAAAGTCCTCAGTTTCCTGCAGCTATCTTAGGGTACTCAGTTAAGTTTCCGTAAAAACTTCTGTTGAGCGATTAAAATTAAATCCAGTGAAAAGGAAAATATTTTCTTTGTGATGTCGTTCTACCTTCTACCACCATCAGGTACCCCTCTTAAAATGTGTTCTGAAGTGCTTGTTGCAATATCTTAAGATGCAGATTTTCAAGTGCTATATCTGCATGTGTGTAGGGGAATTGGGCATTTCAATTGCTTCCTTAAATTTATAACGTGACACTTTACTCTGGTCTCCAGGATGTACCTGTCTATTTGGTAAAACATTCTGAGTCTCAACAATTGTGAGTCAAGCATTTGAATATTTATATCACTTTGTGTTTGTGTTTTTTCTTAAACTGCTGTAAAGCCATACTGAAAACCCATTTCTGTAGACCTTCTGCTAAAAATAGAGGTCACTTCTAGTTTAAGATAAACATGATAACGTTTCAAGTAAAAAACTTGTAGGAAAGGATAGAATATGTTACTGAAAAGTATATACGTAAAATGAATATTCAACTGTGGCTGTAATAATACTATTAATTTCTGTCCACTAGAATCTAAAATGAGCCCATTGTTTTCTTCTGTTTTTCCTTCAGATGTAGGAAAGGACAAAGATACATATACAGATGATTCAGAACATGGGAATTATGATGCTCGTACAGATCAATCATTGCTTATTCAAAACAAGCTCACCAGACAGAAAACAGAACCTCGAACTAAATCATCTTTAAAGGTAAGGGACACAAAACTATATTAAATTATATAAACTGTCCTAAATATTTTTAAAGTGCAATTTTTAAGGGATTAGATAAGATGCAGCTTGCATATTAGGCATCTCATTTTAAGAAATTTATTTGGTTCCCATATCATAATTTGACTGACAGAATCAATGAATGGAATTCTCTATACCAAAATCAACCAAAATGATATAATATCAAGGATTTTAATGTTTTTTATTGACTCATCTAAGAGGCAGTAGCCTTCTTTCAGTAGATTTATATTGCACAGGATTTAGGATATAGTATTCCAAGCATGGACTGAAATTCATGTTATCTGGGAGGCCTAAGGAAATTCTGAGAGTTTAGAAGAACTACATTCATGTAGCAAATGGTTAGATGGGAGTGATATAAAGTACAAGATTCTCCTTCCAAACAGGATCAAAATGATATCTAGACACACTGAAACTGGCATGTTATCTTGCTTAGTAATTACCTAAACATACTCTTCATCACAATGCATTTTCTCCAGCAGTTCATCCACTATAATGCTGAAGAATTATGATGGGTTGTCTGTTCAAAACATGTATTACCTTTTAGTCTCACTCTGGATGGGAGACCTTTAATTCTCCTTTCCATTAAGCATAATTCCCTGTAAGTGTATGAAAAATGACCTAACCTCAAGAAGTTCTGAATAATTTTCTTCTTCGCTCACTGGAAATAGTGTATTCTGCAGCACAGGCGTTTTTACCAGTGATTCTCTGATTTTTTGGTATATGCCTGGAGGCATGAATAATCCTGTGTTACAAATCTAGAAATGCTTAAATTACTGTAAGTTTCTGTGCTGTACATACAGTATATTCCTCAGGAGACCATTATAAAATTTTCTCATCAGTTGTGCCTTTGGCACTTTGTGATTTTAGCACTGAATGCATGATTCATGGGAGTCATGTAACTGTTCTAATGCTCATCACACTCATCATTACTACAGTGTTCTGAACACAGGTAGGAGGTTGATGTGATCTCTGAAACTTCATTCCATAGGATGCTTTTAGAAAAAAACTTCTATAATAATAGCTATCTAGTAATTTTTAAATGGGTTCACAGGTAATTGTATTTACAGATCATAAATCTGTGACATGAAAATAGAGCTTCAGCAATGACATCCATGACATATATGACATATATGTCAGATATATAACTCTTCTCAGGTTACATTTTAATCCATTGCAATGAGAACTTTTGGTGTTCATGGTTTTTTTTGTCTGTGTCTGCAAGGCTAGCTGAATTATGACAAATAATAATGGAAGTTCTTGTTTGATTTTGTTGATTAGGTAGAAAAAGCCTTTTATGTTAAATTTGGCTTAAAAGAAGAACAATGCAGAGTCTGTAGAATTTAGATCCTGTTACAGAGCACTCCATAGTTTTAACAACAAGTAAGGCTACTATGAGAACAGTTTAGTAACACTTACTGTCTAGTAACAGGGATTTCATTATCCTAAAGCAAAATACTTTTTTTTGTATTTTCATGTAAAATATAAAGTGGCCACTATGTGAGTTTTTTCCAGGCCCTGCATTCAGGATGGTTATGAAGTTTGTAGTCAGCCAGTAAACTAACTTTCTTTCAAAGTTTAAAGAGGAGTCTTGTGTTTGCACTGTTTAGACAAAAATGCACTTTTTATGTCTCAGTCTTCGTATGTCCTGACCTATTGAACCAAGTGGTTCAGAGTTTAAAAACTGTTCTCAGGCCACATCTGGCTTTTAGCCTTCACAAGTCCTTTTATCACAGCAACTACTCTGAAAGCTTCCTTCTGCATTTATACTGTTTTTGCAAATGAGGTGTCTGGGTTTAACCCAGCTGAGGTTAAACCCAACATTCAAAACATAGCCCCATAGCAGCTACTATGAAGAAAACTTAACTCTATGCCAGCCAAAACCAGCACATGAGGCAACCAAGGATTCTCCTTCCATATACTGTTGGCCTGTTTCTACAGGAAAAGGGCAGGGGGAAATTTAGATTACTCTTCTATTAGCAAGGAGCACTACTGTTTTACCTTTCGGTTATTGTAGAGGCCTTTGTGGCAATTAGTGGAAAATATCTAAGGGAAACTTCTTTACAAAAGGGATATAATACAAGCAACAAGAAGGCTTCTAATTCTTTTTGAGACTGCTGAAAGTACAAAAGACTGCAGTACAGCTTTACAACTGGAAAGAACTCTCACATATTTGAAAAATAAACTGATCTGTCACAATAAAAACTCTCAGTCTGACCAGAGAATGAAAATGAGAAACACTGCATTGTCAAGGAAGACAAGGATAAAAGCATATTCTTCTTCTCTTCTTTTTTATGTTTCTAATTTTGGCTTGTTTTGGAAGGGTTGTTTTATACCTGAGAGACTCAGGGGAAAATTGCTAAAAAAGTTATTTGTAATTAATTCTTGGTGCTATTATTTTTCTCACTGATGAGCTACTTGAATACTTCAGCAACAATGAACTTGTCTTGCTGATACAAGTGAAAGCCAATACACATTTTTTTTCAGGAATTTTTTAGTGTTCTATATTGCTACAGTTTAAAGCTTTAAAAACATCAGGTAATATTGATGTGGCATCCAGATGCCAATGTAATAATCTACTTTTTTGATTTCCTTGATTATGATTTATAACTGGTAATCTCCTTTAGTGTAGGTTAGTATCATTTCTGAATCCTAGATTTCATACTGAAAAGTTGGGAGTTGCTCAGACACATGAAAAGGCTGTCATTATTATCTATCTCTGCCAGAATTTCATCATCAGTGCTCTTGAAATTGCATAGAAAGTGCCACTTCATGTGTGTGTTTCTGCCAAAGGGTCTCACACAGAAGAATGAGGACAAGTGTCTGCTGAACAAAGTATGAAATGAGTTGCAAGGTGTCTTGGTTTAATGACAGTATATTCAGGGAGTGGGACCTCCAATGAGGGGAAACCCTCCTTCACCTTCATTTATTTCCTTCCCCCAAATATTGACAAATTTTGAAGTTACCAGTAGTCTGAATAAAGGAGGAAAAAGATAACAATTTTACTAAAAAATGGAGAACAAACCAAACCAAAACGAAAACAAACAACAGCAGAAAAAATGTTACCTAGCCACTCTCCCTTCCCCTTGTTTAAAGTTAGGAAAAACCTGAATGAGTATTTTGTTTGAAGAAAGAAGGGTCCTATGCCACCGAGATGGCACCAATGGATCCTGAAGGAGCGAAACCATGTGATGTGACAGTGATGGAGCCAGAGCAGTGCTGGGAGCGGGTGATAGCTCCCAAAACTAAATTCCCAGGCTTTCAGCATGGCTGTGGCAGAGCTGGCAGTGGCACTGGCATCCTTTGGCAGCTGTGGTGGCTGCTGTGGCGAGGGAAGCCGGGTGGCCAGTGTTCGCAGAAGGCAGCGGTGATGAAGCAGGTTGATCCCTGGGGAAAAAGGCTCCAGTGAGCAAAAACCCAGGTGCCAAGGGGGTTTTATCCTCTCCCTGCTGAGTTCTTGCGGTGTTTCACTCCAGGGACCCCTCCCTGCCCTCCATTCTGGCAGGTACCAGTGCTGAGGGACAGTCTGTCCCCGGTGCAGCCCTGATGGGGCAAGGGACGGTCCCCCCAATGCTTTGAACTATGTGATATGAAAAATTCAACAAAAAAATCTTTTTCATTTAACTAAAACTGTAGCACAAGGGAAGTGTAGGAAATCAGAAGTTTCCTAATTGGAAAGTTGATTTTTAAAATGTTCTAGTTTCATTAGGAAAGAGAAGCAGGTTTAAACAGACTTTATCACTTGAATTGAAGGCAACATTTGTTCAGAGAAGTGGCAAAATCAGTGGCAGTGAATTCTTTACTTATTGTATTACATGTATAGTAGCAAGATAGGAATATTAGAGAAATTAGACTTCCATTTTCTTTCATTCACTACATCACTGTTACTTTCTTTGGTCTGATGAATTTTTTATCTAAGTAGTGTGTTTTGCTATCTGGCAAGGTAAAGAAAGGATTTTTAGAACAAAGTTCACATATTATCACTGTGGGTTCAGGAGCTATGAAGGAATGCTTCCTGTACAATAACTTAGCTTACTGCCTTTTTCTGGTATACAGTGCTATTAATATCAATATTGCATGCCCAGACTGGCTTTTGTGTAGTATGGGATCTGAAGCACTTTCTCTTTCTCTCTTTGGAAATGTTATGTAACTTGTAGGGAATTTAAAATAAGCCCTTAAATAAGGAATTGGCCAAAAGATATGGAGAATTGTATCTAATGAACTGGACATATTGCTGAAAATTCATTATAATTTAAGCAAAACTCATTATGTTTAGTGTGATTATTAGATGGATTATAAAGTATAAATCTACCCGTGAAAATCTGAAATGCTTTGTTTAGATATTTTATTGTATTCTTTTTGATTTTTAATGTATCTATTCCTCTCTCTCATGCAAATTAAGTACTTAACTGACAGAATAGTTAGTTTTGAAACTAACAGTATAGGTAGTTTTGAAAAAATAATAAACAGAATATTTGAAGTATGAAAGTGTTCTTCAATCTCATTTTTTTATTTCCCACTCTTTGACAGGAATTATTTTCTGCTTTCATTTTTTCCTGTGTAAGTCCATGACTTTCAGTGTGATGCAGATTTGTGCTATGTGTTATTATCACTGCTGTGACATACACTATTTCACTCATGCTCCTGTTTTGAAGGGAAGTCAGGCATGTGTGCTGAAAGAGCAGGTTTGGCAATAAGAAGTGTTTTGGTGTATAGTTAAGGACAGCATGTTGTCAGCTGACAGTAGTTAGTGTATTTGAAAGGAGAACAGTAAAGAAAGCCTGAGAGGGAGGAGTCCACAAATGCAGTCTAATAACACGGAAGTAGACAAGGCTTAAAAGGAATGATAACAGATAAAATCATTATCCCAGAACAGAATGACATGGTAAAGTGCAGTGACAGTTATCTTCATGTTTATGCTTCTAGTGTCCTGGCTCTCATCTACTGTGAGGTTTTGTTTAAAAAGAAAAAAGCTCAGAAAATATTTCAGGAAATGAAGGAAAAGTAGTAAATAATTTTATAATAAAGATGAAAATTTTAAGAAATAAACATGTAAAGAAAAATTTGTAGTGGTCATGTCAAAATGCTTTTAAGACCTCTCTATTAGACTTAAAGAGCTAGTAGAAGAGGTTAAATATTAAAAATAGAAAGTCTGCTGCTGTCTCTGAACATCCGCCATTGCTGCTCCCTCATGTGGTAATGTTGAACAGACTTCCTTTCAAAATTTTGCATATCACCTAAGCCTACTCTTTTCCTGAAGCCAAATGTATTTTTCGTAATATACACAAATGTATTTTTCATGCTTACTCTGTAAGTCTGAATAGAAGAAAATGGAAAAAGATGTCTTTGGTGAAGAACCTAAAATAATTGCTAATTCTTTAGTTTACTCCTAAAAAGTTAAACTGCAGTTTTATTAGGAAAGCCAGATATTCCTGGAAGCCTTCCTGTCCATTCAGAAGAAAGCTGTGCTGCACAGTGCAGTATAGTTGCACAGAAATAAAATTGCATGGGTAATTATGGCAGTCTATCTTGTTGCCTTTGATGCCCAAGATAGTTTGGATATCTTTACATATGAAAATATGTCCCCAATTTTCTTTCCTAGGTTCTTATACTTACAGTTATTTGCACAAGAAAAACCCTAACCTAATATACAATTAAAATCATCAACCTATTTTTGGATTAAGTAATTGAAAGGATGATTCTAGTAAATCTGTTTCTGGTTTATCCATGCCTTCAGACACAAAAAGATGAGCGCTTAGTCGTGTGCTTAGAAGATTTCTCATAAAGCACACCTTAGAGCATTCTTAATCAGAGCTTGATTTTTAAATGTAAAAAATGGGTCTAGTACTATTTTAAAATATTTCAGAGCTAATTCCATGTAACTTAAAAAGTCTATAACTTATTGATGTCCCAGCTTTAATTTTTAAACATCCTGAAACAAAGCTAGCATTAATTAGGTAACCCACTTTTGTTCATGGAAATAAGCTCATTGTAGTTAGCATCAGAAATGTATTTATTTCCAGAAAATACTTAAAGATATGAGGTGAATCCTAAGCACTGAATGTAGACACTAACCACTGAAATGGTGACATCCTTTGGTGTGAATATTACTGAAGATGTTAATGCCAACTTCATGGTAACAGTATTAGGGAGAATTAGTAATCAAAATAAATGAGGTGGTTTTCATGAATCAGCCAGTAATTGTTCTATCTAACAGCATCTTATGAAGAACAATAAATTATATTGGAAGAAAGTTTTCTTTTGTGAGAGAGAACCATTCTACTCAGAGTTACAAGAGAAAAACTGTTCATGTAGATATTTTGGTTTTAGATTGTTGCCATGCTGAAGAAGTTCACAGATCCAACTTCACCTCTGTCAAAATTCTGACCCTAGTTCTTCAAATTGTTTCCATGACTACTTCTGCTTACACATGATTTAGTAGCCCTGAAATTAGTCTGTTATTATCTCTGAAACATCTCTTAAAAACCAAGACACAAAGCGATAGAGAAAGCTGCTTTTCTGTGACACACTTCTAACAACCAGTGTGTTTTTGCATTGTGTCATTCTCCCCTTCTTACTTCTCTGTTCCAAGCTGATTTTCCCTGCAAGTGCACAAAATGATAGTATATGTGTGTGTATACATATTTGTGTGTGTGTCAGTGAATATAAATGTATATATATCTATATGTATATCTGATGCTCCATGTCCTGTTTGGGCTCTAAGACTCCAGGGCAACATGTAAACACCACTTTATGGTGATGCTTGCAAATGTTCCAAGTGTCAGCAGTAGGTCAGTTTTGTTGTTGTTTCCATGAGGAAGCAAATACCTTTCAAAGTCTGCTTACTTGGCTTTCATTCTTCCTCTGTTGTTTTCTGGTTCTACTGCTTTTCCCTATGTATTTGTCTCTAAAAAATGCTGCTGGTGAGGTAGTGCTATTATGGAATGGTGATATTGAGACTCAGTGCTTGGATTCAGTACTTCCATTTCCAGTGGTAGCACCATTTTTTTTTAACTGGTGAATTCTTCCCCTCCTCTCAGTTTCCATGGTAAAAAAATCCCCAAGACATTTGAGTAAGTCTCTAGTATGTTACTTCATTATCAGTAAAGGTTTAGTAAAATTATTTCTCTCTAGCACATTTAGTGACAGAATTCACAAGCTGTCCTAGGGAGGAAATGAATTCTTCTTGTTTACATCATCACCATGAAATAAAATTTTGGGGAAAGAAATTTAGCAAATTTGTAGTGCAAATTGTAAAAGAAGGATCCTGAGGCCCAGCGGTGTGTACCCATCTATCTTTTAGAACCCAGGCACTAGTCTGTTGGTATATTTACTTTCCTTACATAATTTTACATATCTAAATCCAAATTAAACCACCCACATGGAGGAAAGTTGAACTTTATCCTATCTACTATAGAGGCAAAATAAATATATTGTGGTGTGGGAGCTTAGTTCTTGTGTACTGTATCAGTCATCACTTATGTAAGTGAATGCTCCTGTTGTTAGTTATGACTGAGAATTGATGTTTCCTATGTATTCATATAAATGTGAAACCTTGCTATATTGTTTTTGCTAAGTGAACAACAGTCCCTGAAGTCAGAAGTTGATCAGTCTTCACTGCCTGAGCTACACCCCAGTATAAAAGTTGTTTCCCCCTGTTTGACTACCCTGAGTCAGAACAACCTGCTCTGAGCTGACTCCAGTGGGCTCTGTGCCTACTGTCAGACTAGTGCTCGTGTTGTGCTCTTATTGATGTTTTGTTTATAACTTCTGAACGCAAGGCTAGTAGATGAAATTATTTTTCAGTTATACTCTAAAGCAACTAACAAAGTACATCTGCAGCAAACTACTGACAGATAATGTGAAAATAAGTAGTTGTCAGCCTCTGTATTTATGTGTATAAAATAAATAGAAATCATACTCATTTTCATTGCCATCTATGGCAAATTTCAGGAAACTGTAAAGGAAATAATAAAATGTAATTATTAAAGGTCTTGTTCCCAGATTTTCATTTAGTATTTATGTGGTAATGAAAATCTTATATGTGAATGAACAAGTTAGACCATTTCTTTCATGTCAGATGTGATTGACTGGATGTTGATAGTTACCAGATGTTGAAATAAACACGGGTAAACTAATAATGCAGCATTTCCTGGGGTAAATTAATACTGAAGTACCTTGACTTTTTTTCCTGAATAAAAACACCCTTGCCACTATTCCAACCAAAGTCAGTAATGACATGCGTTTAAGTAGACATCAAGTTGTTCAATCAAATAGGTTGAAGTAAAGAATGACAGGTTGGGATCTCAGCTGTCTGTACTATTTCATTCTATAAAGCAATGATAACATAATTTAAGATTCCTTGAATAGTCCCCTAGAATAATTAATGCAATACATCCTGATAATGGCTGTTTCCAAAAATTGATCAGTGATCAGGTAAGTTGCAAACTTAAAACGGCAAAGTGAAAATGCACTTAAGGGGTCTCTTTTTATTGAGAAGGTGGATGTTATAGAAGGTTAGCTTTTTGCTTTAACTTCAATGATGTTAAGTGTGGTTGAATATTAAAATCTGAGTTTAGTCTACAAAATAATATTTTATATCAGTATGGTAAAGTAGGATACTGTTTGGCACAGCAGTGAGGGCATGGCACGGCAGTTTGCGTGGCAGTTTGTGTGGCAGTTTGCGGGGCAGTTTGTGCAGCAGTTTGTGGGACAGTTTTCAGGGCAGCTTGCAGAGGCAGGGCAAGCAGACAGGGCACAACCAGCTCCCAGCTCTCGTAAGTGAGCTTTGTTTTTTTTTTCTTTCCCAACTTAACTAAAGCCAGTCATGGTTTCCAGAAAAATGAAAGCTGTTGCTGCTGTTAACACAAGGAGTGTGTCTACACAGACAGTACCCTCCAAGAAGGATGCAGCCACCCAGGCCTTTGGCTGTGCAGTGTTTGAGCCTGGCATTGGTACCAGAGGATGGTGTGGGAGGCCCCTGTGTGCGAGGTGAGGAGGTGAGTGATTTGCTGTGCCTAGTGGCGGAGCTTGAGGAAGAGGTAGAGAGACTAAGGTGTATTAGGGAGAGTGAAAGGGAAATTGACTGGTGCAGTCAAACCTGTTTGACCCCTAAGGAAGTCCAACAGGAGATGGTGAAGCCCTGTCCCTCCTGCCATCAGGCAGAGGGAGCAGACCAAATGGATGGGGGGGAATGGAAGCAGGTCCCTGATTGGAGAGGTAAAGAACCATCTCTTGAAGCCCATCACCTCCCTGGGTGCCCTTAAAGAAGAGATATAGGGCCCTGGACCCAGAAAGTCAGGCAGGGGACAGTCAAGAAGATCTGTCTGGAGGGCCTCCTGGTTGGACCCTGTCTACAAGACAGATTACAACCATAGCTATAAGGAAAAAAAATAAGGGTGGTTGTAGTCGGTGACTCCCTTCTGAGGGGAACTGAGGGCCCTATAGGTTGCCCAGACCCATCCCAGAGGGAGGTCTGCTGCCTTCCCGGGGCCAGGGTGAGGGATATTAGTAGGAGACTTCCTGAGCTAATTCAGCCTTCAGATTATTATCCACTGTTGGTAGTCCAGGCTGGCAGTGAGGACATTAATGGAAGAAGTGCCAGGATAATTAAAAAAGACTTCAAGGCACTGGGTCGGTCAGTTCATGGGACAGGAGCAGGGGTGATATTTGCCTCGGTTCCTGTGCTGTCTGGGATGGATGAGGAGCTAAATGAAGAGAGGAGTAGAAAAGCCCATCTCATCAACAGGTGGCTAAAGGATTGGTGCCATTGTCAAAATTTTGGGTTTTTTGACCATGGGGCAAACTCCATGGTATCCAGTCTCCTCAAATCAGATGGGCTTCATCTTTCTAGGAAGAGCAAGAGAACTCTAGCCCATAAGTTGACTGGGCTGATCAAGAGGGCTTTAAACTAGGTTTGAAGAGGGAAGGGGTTGAAACCAGGCTCTCCAGAGATCAGTCTAAGGATGGAAAGCCTGAGTTAAGCGTGAAATCAGCAGCCCACCTGAAGTGCATATACACTAATGCACGCAGTATGGGCAACAAACAAGAGGAGCTGGAAGCCATCGTGCAGCAGGAAAGCTGTGGTGTAGTTGCCATCACAGAAATGTGGTGGGACAACTCACATGACTGGAGTGCTGCTATGGGTGGCTACAAGCTCTTCAGAAAGGGCAGGCAGGGTAAGAGAGGTGGAGGGATGGCTTTATATGTTAAAAAGTCTCTTGACTCTGTTGAACTTGAGGTCAGCAACAACAGGGTTGAGTGCCTGTGGACCAGAATGAAGGGGAATGCCAACAAGGCTGACATCCTGGTGGGAGTCTGTTATAGACCGCCCTTACCAGAGTGATGAAGGAGATGAATTATTCTACAAGCAGCTGGCAGATGTCTCAAAATCGCCAGCCCGTGTTCTTGTGGGTGACTTTAACCTGCTGAGTATCTACGGGGACCTCAACACAGCAGAAAAGAGGCAGTCTAGGAGATTCCTAGAGTATATAGAGGGCAATTTCCTTCATCAGCTGGTAAATGAGCCTACCAGGGGTAAGGCCCTGCTAGAGCTACTGTTTACAAACAGAGAGGGGCTGGTGGGAGATGTTGTGGTCGGAGGCTGCCTGGGGCATAGTGACCATGAAATAATAGAATTTTCAATACTCGGAGATGCAGGGAGAGCCATCAGTAAAACCTCTACGCTGGACTTCTGGAGGGCAGATTTTGGCCTATTCAGAAGACTGATTCATAGCATACCCCGGGAAACAATCCTTGAGAACAAGGGGGTCCAGGAGGGATGGATGTGCTTCAAGCAGGAAGTTTTGAGTGCACAGGAACAGGCTGTACCAGTGTGTCAAAAGGCTAGTCGGCGGGGAGGATGACTGGCTTGGATAAACAGGAAGATTCTGAAGGAAATCAAGGATAAAAAGAGAGTTTACTGGCTGTGGAAGGAAGGGCTGGCTACTTATGAAGAATTTAGGCAGATAGCTAGATCATGCAGAAAAAAAATTAGGGAAACAAAAGTGCAATTTGAAGTTAATTTGGCCACTTCTCTTAGGGATAACAAAAATTCCTATAAATACATTAATAACAAAATGAGCGCAAGGAAAACCTCCATTCTCTGTTGGACTTGGAGGGAAACATAGTTAACAGAGATGAGGAGAGGGCTGAGGTACTTAGCACCTACTTTGCCTCAGGTTTTACTGGTAAGACAGGTGGCCCTCAGGACAACTGGCCTCTGGAGCTGGTAGACAGAGACAGGAAGCCGAATAGCCCCTTGTATTGCAGGAGGAAATAGTGACTTACTGAGCCATCTGGATCCTCACAAGTCCATGGGACCAGATGGGATCCATCCTAGGGTAATGAGGGAGCTGGTGGAAGAGCTTGCCAAGCTGCTCTCCATCATCTTCCAACAGTCCTGGCTCACTGGGGAGGTCCCATATGATTGGAAGTTGG
>VWZF01002117.1:265192-414916 GCA_013396755.1 Sclerurus mexicanus
CATCACTCTCTACAACTCCCTGAAGGGAGGTTATAGCCAGGGGGGGGTTGGTCTCTTCTCTCAGGCACCCAGCAGTAGGACAAGGGGGCACGGGCTTAAGCTCTACCAGGGGAAATTTAGGTTGGATATTAGAAAGAAATTGTTTACAGAGAGAGTAATCAGGCATTGGAATGGCCTACCCAGAAAGGTGGTAGATTGACCATCCCTGGAGGTTTTTAAACTCAGATTGGATGTGACACTTTGTGCCATGATCTATTAAATAGAGTGGTGTTGGATCAAGGGTTGGACTCAATGATCTTGGAGGTCTTTTCCAACCCAATCGATTCTATGATTCTATGGCATGCATAATAGCATATTAATATATTTTAACATAATAATATTATTTGATCTACCTTGATATTTTATGTTAAGTGTCATGTCTGACTAATTGTGAGTTTAGGAAGAAAGTCTTGTGTAAGAGGAGGACTGTACATGTTTGGGCAAAGAAGAATAGTGATTGCTTTAGAAATGATTTTTCATTTATATGATCTACATCAGAGGCACAGTAAATTTAAGGGGCTATTAGAGTCAAATTGTTCCATATTAAAGTAATGATAAGGTTCTACACAACTTAAGAAACTATACATATTTCTTTGTAGAATTACAGCCATGAAGCATCAAATAAAGCCCATTTGACTTGAATTCAAAACAAAAAGCAAGTGGTTCTTCCAAAAGTGAACTGTGGAAATCCTTATTAAAGGTCTTTTGGGTTTTTAAAGATTGTATGGATTTGGGGGCAGCTGAACAACATTATATAAAGTTAATAAATACATAGAAACCTGAGCTGATGTTGACTGAACACGGGGAAGGTACCACCTGTTTCCCAGTACATGCTCTCTGCTAGGCAGGTTCCTTGCTGTAGCTTTGATGTGTAAACAAATTAGAGAGAACCTTTCATAGTGGTTTGAATGTGGTTGACATTTAGCTGTTGCACAGCTTAAGCTGCAAATATTTGGACAAGCAAATGGGAATTTATAAAAGGTAAATGCTTATGGAGATTTTGTCAGCCTTTAAGCCCTTGCTGTTACGTTAGTCCAGTTGAGAGCTGTCAGTGGTGGAATGAAGGTGAAATGAATGGTTATAACACGTATGGTGTACCTACGTGTGGTTCTAGTTAACCTCTGAATTGACCTAGGTAGTGCATATTATTAAGTATTTTAAACATTTCCCCCATATAAGGTAGAAAACATACTGCTACGTGATAATACAGTGCATACCAAGTCATTTACTGTTACATAAATCTAAAATTTGCTTCTGTTTTCAGAATGGTTCCAACTCACTCTGCTGGAATATTTGTTTCTGTGCATGGGGTGAAAAAATGGTAAAAGTTTAATTTACAGAGCAGAACACTAGAGTGAAATAAATGAAATAGTTACAATTTCTGTGAATTGTGCTATTTGAATTAATTGAGGAGAGATAGAGCCAGTGAACCAGCTGTTCCCTCTTTGTAAAAAGGCCATTGCTCATTAATTAGAATCTGAACAAAAGTTTATTTAAAAATCTCTCCATGTTGGCTAAATCCAAGGAAATTAATCTTGTACATTTGAATGGAAATGTAAACTTTTTTATTTTATAATTTTACTAAATATTTGCATTGTTCTTCCACCTTTTCTTTGCTTGAGCCAAAATTCCCTTTTCTAGGTTAAATTGATCAATGCCTTGTGTAAAGTGTAAACTTCAGTTGAATGATAATGTTAGCATTTTGAATTTTACACTTTCAGACTTCAAAGCAGTGTGTCATGTTATTTGCTATAATAATCACAATCTCTGAAGCAACCAAAATTTTTTGACAAATAATAAAGAAAACCAAGGAAGTGCAGCAGATCTGTAGTGGCAGAGCCTCAGGTAATAGTTTACTCTGGTGCAAACCAGGTTATGCATTATGAGCAAGTTTAATGTTGAGCGAAGCAGCACTTCACAGCCTCACATTTGAAGTTGTATTTATAGACTTTGAAAGAACAAGCTTAAGTTAAATTGTTGAGCTTACAATTTGAGCTGTATTGCAATACTCTAAATGGAATTTTTGAAATCAAGTAAATTTCCATACTTGTGTAAATGTAAGAAAGCTAATCAGGTGAATACCATTTCAGAAAATCTCAAGGACTAAGAAGGCAGAGAGGATGAAGAGGATTAGAGAATGTTGATTAGTCCGTTTTATACATATTTTTCAGGTGAAACAGGAAATCTTAAACAGAATAGAGGAGAGTAAGTGCTTTGCACAAAGCATTTCTTCTGAAGCTTTTCTCCTTTTCTGATCCTTTTCTCTGTCAAGCAAAAGGTGAAAGAATGAATCAGAGATTTATTGGTCCAAGCCAGCAGATAAATAATAAACATACTGTGCCTGAATGCCCACTGTACTAATAGCTGATTCACTGTGCAAGGCCAATATACCCTGACTCATATGTTTAATTGAAATTTCTGCTCCCTGTTCTTACACATTATGGAGCTTCTTTAGATCAACTGGAAAACCCCAACTAAATCACCAGATAAATTCTTTTACTGGCACAGGTATTTCTGTTAATATAGATGGGAAACACTGTTTGAGAATTGCACTGAAGTGAAGCTGATGGTGCCAGTAGCATTAATGTTGAATCAGTCCTAAAATTAGTGTAGATCAGGTTCAGTGCAGGAACGTGCTATATGGCTTCACTATTGCACTTCTCAATTTGTGGGGGTAGTACTCTGAAAGTGGTCTGAGAGAAACAGATGGAAAATTTCTTTCTCCTATAATCACTGGTCATTATTTCTTGAACATTGCCCCCACGTAATTCTATTTGGTGCTGATGGATCTGAGGTCATATTTGGATACTGTTGTTAATTTGAGAAATAAAACATTTCTCTAAGACTGAAGAAAACCAGATGTTTCTGAAATGAGGAAAGAAAGGCTAGAAGTATAATCCAAAGAAAGGTAGAAGTGAATTACAAAAAGATAGGTGTTATTTGCAGAATGTCTGTACAGAAATTGCATGAGCAGAAAATGTATAAGTGAAGTTCCAGATCTTCCCTTTGGGGGAATTTGGGCCAGGCTCTTTGTGTTTGATTTTGCTTGCTTCATGAACCATAAAAGCAACTCTGGTCTGATTTTGTAAAGTACTTGTGCAGGCAGCTTTCATTTTTGAAGAGTAAATTCATTGCTTATGTCTTGAACCTGAAAAAAGGTTGCATTTAAAAAACTTCCATATTCAAATTTGTGTTTTTGAACCTTTAATCTACTAGCTCACCTTCAAAACTCTGCATGTTATATCTTCAGATCATTACACCTATGACATAAAAAAGGTTTTGCTCCCATTCCCATTCAGAATTCTTAGAAGGGGTTACAGACCCAATATTCAGTGTGCTATCAGTTTTAATTGACAATCTTTGCTACCTTAACTGGGACCTCAGATGCTGTTTATCTGAATATCAAGAAAGATGTTGTGGTGCTGGAGTGTGTGCAAAGAGGGATCCAGAGCACAAGCCTTATGAGGAATGGCTGAGGAAGCTGGGGTTGTTTAGTTTGGAGAAGAGGAGGCTCGGGGAGAATGTTACTGCTTTCTACAACTACGCAAAAGGAGGTTGTAGCCACGTGGGGGTCAGCCTCTTCTCCCAAGTATCACATGACAGGACAAGATGAAACATCCTCAAGTGACACCAGGGGATGTTTAGGTTGGATAATAGGAATAATGTCTTCACCGAGTGGGTTGTCAAGCATTGGAATTAGCTGCCTGGTGAAGTGGAGGGAGTCACCATGCCTGGAGGTATCTATAAGAGGTGTGTAGATATGGCACTTAGGGACTTGGTTTAGTGATGGAACTGGCACTGCTGGGTTAATGGTTGGACTCAGTGATCTTAAAGGATCATCAACTGAAGCTTAATATACTTAAATAATGTTCCCATGTGTATAATGATTCACTCCTTTTGTAACAGTAGATGGTCTGAGAAAGACTGTTCCTTGGTTTTTATTTTGGGAGTTAAAAAAGCAAAGAAAGAGGAGGAATCTTGTTAGAACACTTTCGGTTTTGCAGACTGAGGAGTTCTCAGAAGCACTAAATATGTAGAAAACTGGCAGTGAGGGATGTGGGTGTAAGCAAAATGTTTCACATAGAAACAAGTGAGCTGGTATCCAGTATTTATGCTGCTGATATCATGCACTAACATATGGTTCTGTTTATCAATAGTGAGTATAACTATTGGATATAACTCTGAATATTATAAATGTCATATCCAAATAATCCAAATAAGATTAATTTCTAAGACCAGCATCCCATTGTTTAGAAGATGCAGCATTCATAGACATCTGGTCCCATATATATATATATATATAGGTGTAAAGCATCCTACTTGAAACTAACATACTTGTTCTGGACAATTAGTGCTTAAATGAGTACTGCATTCTTCAGAAGATGACGATAGTTTCTGAGTTTACCTTTTCAGATTTCATAGTCTTCAGGACCTGGGGGTACTGGTCAACAGCTGGCTGAACTTGAGCCAGCAGTATGCCCAGGTGGCCAAGAAGGCCAGTGGCATCCTGGCCTGTATCAGGAATAGTGTGGCCAGCAGGGCTGTGATTATCCCTCTGTGCTTAGCCGTGGTGATGCTGCACCTCGAGTGCTGTATCTAGCTCTGGGCCCTTCATTTCAAGACAGACATTGAGGTACTGGAGTGAATCCAGAGAAGGGCAACAAAATTGGTGAAGGGTCTAGAGATTATTAGCAGCAGTGGAGGAAGCTGGGCATCTTTAGTCGGAAGAGGAGGTTCAGAAGAGTCCTTTTCACTCTCTATAACTACCTGATAGTAGGTTGTAGCAAGGTGGGGTCAGCCTCTTCTCCCAGGCAACAAGTGACAGAAAAAGAGGAAGCCTCAGGCTGCACAAGGGGAGGTTCAGGTTGGACATCGGGAAGAATTTTTTCACTGAATGGATGGTTAAGCATTGGAAAGGGCTGCCCAGGGAGGTGATGGAGTCACCATCTCTGGAAGTGTTCAGGCAGTAACTGGACATGGCATTTATTGTAATTGTCATGGTGGTGTTTGGTTAAAGGTCCAGTGATCCTGGACGTTCTTTCCAACCTGATGATTTTATGAGTCTGTAGTCTGACACCAGTTGATATAGTCTCTGTCTGTTCTGAATTATGCAAAGTACAGAATGCAAAAACAGCTTGCATTAGCAGCAACATGTAAATCAGGGTTTTCCGTATCAAAGTCAGACAATCCCTTGTGTTTGCAAGCATGGTGGGAGGGAACTAGTCAAGGTTTAAATGTTGCTAACATGGCATTGAAAAAGCACTTTGGCTAGAATATCCATGAAAACATTCCAATCAATAGTATTTCTTTTTTAATTTTTTAGATTTGTTTCTCTCTTGAAGAAAATACAAGTATGTTTGTTCTCTAAAATTTGCCCAGGTACAGAACAGAGAAAATTACTTTAATTTGCTCACCTTTAATTTTTTTTTAAATTCACCTTGAAGTAAGAATTAATGGATATTCATATCAATAAACATAATTCAATAATTTTAAGGTTTTTGCACAGCTGAAAGAAGTAACTACAATATAGGTTTTGTGAAGCTATTTTGTTTTGTTCTGTTCTAATTAATTGAAAATCCTGATTAACTGATGAATATAAAATTTTTATTCTTCTGACTTTTTTACATATTCATCCTACAGATATGTGGACGTTTCCATGGTTTAGAAAATGCTGTGTTAAATGCCATTCATGATTGGGCTCTTCATCTTTTTAGTTGCCATATTCAGTGTACTTTTATTATATCTTCTCCAGAGTGATGCCATGGCATCATCAGGACTCTTCTTCAAAGATGGCAAAAAGCGCATTGATTACATCTTGGTCTACAAGAAATCAAGTCCACAGGTAGAAAAAAGAAGCACATTTGAGAAGAATTTGAGAGCAGAAGGGCTGATGTTAGAACGGGAGGTGAGTCTTGTAGCTTAAGTGGCATAAAAGATCCTTAGAATACTGTCATACTTTACTGAACTAGTAAAAGATTCCTGACAATGTTACAGGTCTTTCCAGTCAGGCTGTTCCCACCATCTGTTTAATTGTATTAAATTAATAAAAGGAATTTTTTGATAGTGTGTGTTTAAAATGATTTGGGGATACATGCTTGTGCACAGAGGAGTATTATTCCAGTTTCTAATTCTTGTAAAACAGAAGAAGCTTCATTAACCTGAGTTATTGCTTTAATATATAACCTCTATGTCTTTCAGCAGAATGCATGATGCTAAATGTCTCACTGTTTTTCAAGGAATTAAGGTTGTCACTATCTAGTTAATCCATGGCTAGTAATAGAAGTATTAATATAAAAAAGAAGGAAAACAGCCTTGTGTTTTTGCTGTTTCAAGAATACCCACAAAACAGGTGTGTTTGTAGTCTATCCTGAAGTAAGCTCCTATACTTCATGTGTCTTTCATCCTGATTTATTCAGGTCAATAGAATGTTCTATGTTTAGGCAGTGAGCTCACAATATAGTATATGAATATTCATAACTAACCTGACTAAAATCTGGTTTTTCAGGCTTTTAAATATTGGCACAGTCTAGTAGTAAAAGTATCTAGTTTTGTTCCAATTTCAATAAATAATAAAATCTCATGTTGTCAATTCAGAATTATTGACTCTTCAGAAAAAAAAAAACCGAGAGGTAATCATTCTAGATATCAAAGGTTTTAAATTATCTTCCACTAGTACTTTTTTATCCCCATCTTTTGAGAAAAGTAAATTCCTTGAGGTGGTACTGTTGAACTGTGATACGACTTTATGGAACTGGTAGGTAGAATTGTGAACGTTTTAAGTTTTATTAACCTTTAACTACATTTTCTTTTACCTTTACTTACCAAACCTTGTGAACTCAAGTTTTTGGAGGCTTTAATCAGAGTCAGCACAAATATCAAAATATCTACTTATAAAATCTCAAGCAAATACATCTGGGAGAAGGGTGTGGAACTGAAGTGTTCATAAGAGAAGACAAATATAGAAACCTGTAAGGCTTAAACTCTTGTTTTATGTACAAATAAATTAGTGATGAAAAAACGTTTGTGTAGAGTATGCCTTGTAATTTAAATAAAAAAAACCAAACCTCAATTCCCACAGAGATCACATTTAAAAGTTCCCAGCAGATATCACAGTTACTTAACCATTCCCTGGAGTTACCATTTCGGCAGAATGCAACCTGGAGCTTCCTCTCAGTTTTTCTTACTGTCTCTAGCAACTGAGCATTCTTCTCCTCACATGGGAGGCACACAGAATGGTCTTCAGACTGCTTATCTGAGATGATTTTGTGGAGATTTAAAATTAATTCGTTTATTCCATGTAAAAAAGTGATGCATAAAGTCTTTCTCTACTTTACTTGTGTTCATGAGCAAGGATCCTACCTGCAGATTCCTTTTGTCAAACTAATCTGTGCATACTACAGAGTTTGTAAAGGAAAATGTTACTAATTTTCCTTTGTCTAGCTGAGAGTACTTACTGTTTTCAGACTTGCATGGCAACTTCAGGCCTAAAATCAGAATTTGACCCTGAAGAATTCATCTGGAAAGGTAGTTGCCATAAAGGTTTAAATTATTAATATGTATTTGTTTGTTACTGCTCTTTACAGCCGGCTGTTACAAACAGTGATATCATGTTTGTTAAAATTCACTGTCCTTGGGAGACATTGTGCAAATACGCAGAAAGAATGAACATCAGGATGCCTTTCAGGTATTGTGGAAACTATTTTAAGAAACCTATAATTTTGTGCTTATTATTAAAAGTCATTACTTACTTGAGTCTAATATGCAATCTTTACTTCTCTGTAGCCAGCCATGCTCATATTTGATTTAGCAATGTGACAGAGAAGAGAGGAGAAACGAGTAGTAAGTCCTGTTCTTGCCAGATTTTTACACAGTACTCTGGGGTACTTGTTTTCCAATTTACTTTTGAAGTCAAATTGAGCATATGTCTTTAGAAAACACCTCCAGTAGTTCAGACATTGTTTTGGATGTCCTTGGCAGAGTTTCAGGTGTTCTTTGTGTGAGCTCAAATATTCTTCCTGATTTTAGGGTTTTTCTGAAGTCTTATCCAAAGGTAAGTAAAATGACAGAAAAAGCTAGGGTCTTCATGTCTCCAGTATAACACATATTATCACAATTTTAATAAAATGAGGTCCAGTAGCTTTCCTTAGGCAGAATAATGAATTGAACTGAGTTTCTTGTCTGTGCTAAACAAGTTCTATCCTATGTTTTTGCAGTGAATATTTATTTATTTGTAGAACAGGTTAATATCTCCTGCAATAATGCAGAAGTTTATAAAGGAGAATATGTACCCTTTCAAATTGGTTAATAATGCTCTTAGAGAGAGAGAGAAGAGGATATAGTGCACTGTAAACCTCCTAAGGAGTTAAAGTGGTAACCAGATGCCAAAGTTGTGTGACTCATCAAAGATACCCTTACAGCACTCCTTCCTCACTCAAACTGCCAATTGCTCAATGTTTCATGCTGTGGCAGTGTGGCTTTCTTGCACTGGTCCTAAGCCAGAAACAGTCATTGGGAAGCATCCTTTGCTCAAAATTTGTTTCACCTACCCAGTTCTGTAATGAGTTTTCATGTCATCCTATTCATGTCATCCTATTCAGCCTTCAAATGCTTTTCCATAAAAAAAAATGTTTTCTGTAACAGTCATGTTCCATATGGGTAAGAATATTATTATAGTGCTATATGAGCTTCTCTAATTTGAATAATACTTGTCAATATTTTAAATATAGAAGTGTTTGCGTATGTGTGTACAAACACATAAATAATCTAAATTCCAATTAAAAAATAATTCCTTCTACTTTTGATACATGAAATCACAAAATGAAGTTGGAATTTAGCAATGGTTTGAATTCTTCATAGTTTTAGTTACTTCACAGATCAGTAGTGCTCTTCGGAAAAAAAGGCTGACTTTTGCAGTGCTGCTTTGTTTGTAAGGCATTCTAGGTCATGTTTCTTTGTTATATGATTAATTGACATGTAAATATGTTCTCTATTATTTCCCTGAAGTATCTGATCTATGTTTCTTTTTTGTGGGCTTTAGCTTCTTTTTATCCCATTCAGTTCAGTACTCCAAAAGTGTATAAAATGATAAACTTTGCATTTTCACCTTGTTGGGAGTTACACTGTGGAATGAAATACATTTATTTGGTAAGAAATTTTTCCACCACTACCTCTGTAGTAGAACTGTGAGAAATAGTAAATTGGTCAACACTTTTCTTTTTAAAAGGATTTTAATAGGAATTTAAATGAAATTGCAGTCTAAAACTTGTGTGGATATTGTAAACAGTCTATTTCTTGAATTTTCATACTTTTAAAAAAAGAAAGACCGAACATAGTTCTGTTGTGAACACAAACTGGATGTAGCAGAATGGAACAAGTCTGTCTTTCTTTGCCAGCAGCCTGTCTGAAGTGTCCTCTACAGGAGATGAGCAGTGTTCCATGATGCCTTCTCTCTATCCAGAAGAGTTTGTGATTTAGAGGCTTGCTGAGGCAGAGTTCATGTCTTCATCTTTGTTTATATTTTCCCCAATGGCTTTTCATGGATGCAAAAATAACAATTTACACTCCCATAACAACATCATGTGATCACACATTTTATAATTTCATCACATGCTGCCAAACCCACTTTTATTTGTTTTGAGTCTTGAGTTTGCTTGTTTAAAGCAAACCTTTCCTAACTGGATGGCATATATTATTTTCCTGAAGTGGACAGAGGAATGTCAAATCATACAATTCTCACACAAGTACAGTGAACTGGAGTAGCTTCCTACCAGTAAGTTTTAGGTTGTCTTAGATAGTTTTAAGTGGGCCTGAGAGCAGAAGGGAGTTGGACTTGATGACCCTTGTGAGTCCCTTCCTACTTGAGATATCCTTTGATGCTAAAAAGCAGATTATTTCTCTTAGCCATTATCTGTTTTATCAGTGGTTTTTGACTGTCCAGTTTTAATGTGTAGTTGAAAAGGAAGGTAACCTTCCCTGCAGTATTTTAATTCTGTAAGCCCTTGTTCCCTTGCACAGTCATGCAAAATTTTGGCTTTTGCTTATGGTCACTAAAATGCACCATGTGTTGGTATCATATATGAATAACACATGAAGAATTAAACTCATACTTTTTAGGTTCATTTTGCTCAGTCCAGGAATCTAAACAAAATCAACAGAATTATTACACAGGTTTTTTTCTCTCTATTTCTGAAAAGTGAAAATACTTTTTTCTGACTCAAGGTACTGCCCAGCATCCCATAACTGTATTAGCATAGCATTATACCAAAATGTGTTAGCAGAGATATAGTATCCATCATAGATGTAATATAGATGGAATCTCAGTGTTTCAATTACAAAAAGAATTATTTCTAGCATTTCAAAAGACAGTCTGTCATAATCACTGTTGTCTTGTATATAAGGCTGACTTTTGCAACACTATTTTATTTGGCTGTATATAGTTTCAGACAGGATTTATGCAAACTCCAAGGTGAGATCATGACTGAATTACAGCTCTTTAAACAATTTATAGGTATTTTTGTTAAGTATATGGTCTGTCAGTAGAAATGAAACTATTATATATTTCCAGAACTCAGACAAAAGTTTAGTTTTATTTGTGTCTACAAATATCTCATGAAAATTATTATTATGTGTAATGAGTAAATTATTTGTATTTGTAAGGTAGCTGGACTCCATCTGCGCTAAGGGTAGCTAAAGGGAATTAAGGAAAGGTTTTATTAAAAAATGTCTGAAAGTCCATTAATAATTCTTCATTGTTTCATTTGCAATTCTGCCTGGTAGTACTAAGTGTCAGGTTGCCAACAGCCTGCAGGTCGGTGGATACACAATTTTCCAATGGCCACATATTTTCCAGGAAGCATATCTTTATCACTTTTTTTAATGTATTAATTTCAGTGTTTTTCAAGGTAAGTCATGGACTGTATTCAATCTCAAATACGGTCCAAATGGGCAGTTGCAGGTCTTGTTAACTCGTGAGGAATTTGCAAGATCGAGACCTTTGTGTGGTTGAGATGTGACATAAAATGATAGGAGGAGACCAGAAAAAAAGCCTGGAAACCTGAAACTGAATGTGCAAAATGTTACAGTGCAGAAAATACAACTCTCTTTTGTTTGAAAATATCTGTTCTTAGAAGACTTGACTCAGAATTTCTGGTCCTGTTTCTCTAAGTGTCTATAAGCAGTGAAGCGTGGAGAGAAAACTTAAAAAAATGTGAAACTACCTCTTTTTAATGACTTACCCTATTACAGTTGCATTTTTAAAGTGATTTCACCTGTCTGTGAAAATGCATGTTTTACAATGTCCAGCATTCTTCTGTAATATATATGTCGTTTTCAACTGTATCCTACTTGATTAATCTCAGCTGATTTTTGCTGTTCTTTCAGGAAAAAATGTTATTACACTGACTGGAGGAGCAAAACCATGGGCAGGTTGGTGGGTGATGTGTAGCTTCTAATTTTGTCAGATAGTCACCCTTGTAAAGAAAATCCATTCGCAGTTGTAAATTTATCCATGAAACTTGGAAAATTTGATTGTTTTCCTGAAAATTCCAAATATGTTGGCCCAAAGTGTTAAAATATTAATCTGTAGCAAGGTGCAGTACTTTAAAGCTTTGCCAATTATAATTTTAGAAATGTAAAAATGTTAATACCAGGGGGAAAAAAAAAGGCATTATCCTGGCCTTTAAGATTTAATACTGGAGCTATCTCTGCCATTATCTCTGCTGGTACCAAGGCAATACTTTTTTAGTGTGAAGGATACTTTTGAGTATATGTCTCAGATTCTGGCAGTCATCTCTTTCCTTAGACATGCAAGGAGACTTTTTTTCTCTCCTGTGTGTCCTGGTGATCGGGAACAGATCAATGCCACACACCGAAGGCTACTTTGATTTTTTATCTGATGGCTGACAGAATAACTTCCAAAACTCACCTGTATCTGGTGGTGCTTCTGTCAGCCAGGAGAAGGGTACAAGAGGCCATAGGCATGGGTGAGAGGAGCTTGGGGTGCTGGGGAGTGAGAACGGGGAACATTGTGAGCTGTAATCACTCCCCATTGCTCTAGTCAGACATAATGATGTCTTGTAAATCATAATCACCAATGGAAAAGATACGTGAAGGTATTTTACATGAGGGAAATCTCCTGAAAGAGTTCCATGTCATGAGTTTTCTCAGGATGGATCTTGAGATGAGATTACATTTGATTTAGGTTCTCTGTTCTTACTTCAGATGATGAAGAGCTCTCATTATTTCTCTGGAACAATTTAAGTACTCTCATGATAATAGTTTGCAAGATGATCTGCGAACAGAAACAGACAAAACACTGTTGAATGGTAAAGGGAGCAAACTTAAACACAGAAGCAGATAAAATTTATCGAAATAAAAAAATCTACAATATAAATTTACAACTGCATTTTTTCCTCTTCCCAGTCATTCGCATGCTTGCTCCATTTCAGCGTGCATTATGAAAAATGTAAGTGATACGCTTTTAGTGCAAAGGCAAAATCAATAAGCTTTGCTTCAAAATTGTCTCATTTCATCTGTAATCCATCTGGTGAGTCCTGGATATTAAATAAATTTATTTCCTTTATTTAGAAGGACAGATGCCTGAAATGTGCAACTGAGGTTGCACAGTACTTGTGAATTAAGTAATAAGCAATTTTCATGCCAGATTGATTTTTCATTTGAGACAAATGCTTTTACCTATGACCTCCTTTGTGATAATTTAGGGATGAATATTTTTCTGAATATTTTTTCTGGCACTTTGTGCAGTGCACAGAGGAATAATGTGGGGAAAAAATAAAAGAGAAAACTATATAAAAAATGAAAACTAACTCTAAAATTGCTGACACATATTTCATTATTTTAACTTCTACAGCTGTCATTGTTTGCTTGCATCTTACAACTTTTCAAATTCAACTGCTTGTCTGTAATTTATTAAATTGCTTCTTAATATTTCTAAGTTATTAAATAGAGTTTATAAGAGCTACATTGAAGAACTTTATTTAAATCCTTGCATATCAAAGGTAAAACTTTAAGGCTATAGAGTTCTTCTAATTTAAGAATATGAAATAACACTAGTATATTAGACCCCGCTGTGACATGTACATTTCTCTGACTTTATTGGTGTGGTTATATGACAGATGTGTATATCTATAAATGTTCTTTGAAAAGTCTTCAAAAGATTGTTAGGTGCATGAATGATGGACAGAAGATAAATGTAATGCTTACTGGTATACTTCTTTTTATGTGGTATCTATGTGGTATCTATTTATATATCTTTTAAAAAGTGCTTAACATTGTACATATGAAGCATGATTTTTGTTCATAGGATCACACTATAGAAATAATTCTCTAGTATCTATTAAGAGCAATATTTGAAAAGCCTTTAAAAAAATCTTCTCAAAGAAAAGGACTATGCAGGTAAATAGTGTAGATATCAAAAATTGTCTGAACTCTCAGATTTAAGACTAAATAATCTGATAAATCAGTACTGAATCTGACATATTGGACATGCTGATTTCATGCTGGTAAAGAATGACATCAAGGAAAAGAAAATGAAAAGATAGTTTTCTTAGGATGCAGATTCCCTCTATCCACTGAAATGTTAAAATATAATTAATCACTAAATTAATACTTCTAAGGACAGAGAACTAAAAATTACTTTGTTTGGCAACTGACCTGCAGGAAGTTTGCTGTGAAAAGGACTTCTAAAATTTTATGGACTTCAATCTGCACACATAAGTGAAATTGCTGATATCATTCCATTGAAAAAACATAGTGTAATTTTTTTCCTTTTTTTTGGTGATAGTTGTTGCCATATGTTGAGTCTATCAACCATGACATGCTTCCATTGCAAAACATGGAAATGCCCGCATAACTTGGTGGCACATGGGGGATGCTTCTGGCCAGTCCTGAGAGGCACAAACGCTGAGCAAACTACTGGGTGGCAATTGCTATCTAAACCACCTCACAGACTGCTGGAGTTGCTTGATTCTGGTGTCTCATTTCATGAGTTTGATCAGATAATGCTAAACTCACCTACACAGTGTTCCTTTGTATTGCAGTCTGCTGAGTAAATGTAACCTGCAAGGATTTGTGGTTGGACTAAGTCTCTAAGAAAAGATTAACCAACCAAATAAATCAGAACAGTACAGCTGAGAATGGAAGCTGGGCAACACTGAAATTGCAAGCATCTTTACAAAATATTAAATTTTATAGCTAAGAATGAAATGCCTGTGTGTTTCAGGATACCTTGGTCCAAGGTGATCCAGGAGCACCAGCTGGAGTGGTTTCAGTAAGAGCACACCTGAAGCAGAATCCTGTACCTTTGCAGCACTTGTTCCACTGGGTCATTTTGGTCTCATGGCCTGAACTGCTGACTCCCCCAGACCAACCTTATCTGCTTTTACTCTTAGCAAATAGACTACATTGAATGGATTAAGTCAGGATTCTGTTTAAACTTCTACTTTGGACCTAGAAAGCCACTCTGAGTAGAAATGCTAATACTTAGCATTTCTATGATTTAGGCAAAAATTTGTCTTTAAATGAAAGCTCCATGAAAATTCAATTTCTTCTTCAACTGTAAAATAATATATCAAGAAAAGCATCTTTTTTGTTGGATTATTTTTATACATAGTGAGGTTCTTTTCAGTTGCAATATTCTATGCTATCTGAAGTCACTAAGTTTTGAAATGATCAACCATAAGTGATGTCATGAAAAGTCAGTACCACCTTAGATAAGAAACTTTTTTGTCTCAGAAGAGAAACTGCAAATGTAATGTGGACGTAAGTGTTAATTTATTCCAGTGCTGTCTTTCACGTTAAAAGGAGCAGACATGAATTCTAAAAAAAAAAAGTTAATTTCTTAAGATAATATTTATCTACTATTTTCTTTTTAGATTTTTGTAATGGAGAAATGATCAAGACTTTTCACATAACCAATTTTAAAATAATTTCATCATAAAAAAAATCTGAAATCAGGTGCATTGCTTTTCTCTTTTTCCTGATTATCTACATATTTTTCTCATTAAAGTCTGGATTTTGACTAAAAAAAATCAACATATGTACAACAGGAAAAAAAATTGAAGAAAATAAAGGGAAACTGTACTTAAATACACTGTATACCAACAGAACTTCCACTGGAACTAATAATCAACTCATGCACTAAGGTATTATTAAGGAGACACTTAAGGGATGCACCTACCTGGGAACTGTGTTCTGTGTTTCAACTTCATGAACATATTGTGTTCTTTGGCTCATAATGGTTAGAGTCAAACACAAGTGGTGGCCCTCAAGTACAATATCAGTTACATACAGAGTGTGCACCAATACCTTGCAATATATAATAAGAAGAAAATTTTTGATAATTTTAAATGTAACTGTAAAATCCTGTCCCACATTTGGCTGAGATTTCTGTCTGACACTGTGTCAAATAGGGGTAGAACATTTTTGCTGCTGTTGATAGTAAGAGGTACATCTTCATAAGGGTTACTTTGTTGCCTGAGAGCAATTTACTGTGTCATCACTTATTCCTCTTTATTATGAACATTATGAAATATAACTTTTTATTGTGGACATTATGAAATGGGTAGCTGTGCTTCTGCTTAGCACAGGCAATGAAGTATTCATCTCAGAGAAAAAAAAAATTTGTTACTGTTACACTTTTTGTGGATATGAGATATATGTGCTTTGTCTGTCATGAATACATGTTCATTGAGTAGAGCCCAAATCCCACTGAGAAAAATACTGTTTAGGGAATGTTTTTTCTCACATTTAGACTTTTCCTGCTTATAGTGTCACAATATAGCACTTGTTTAATATGAGATCCGCTCCTTAAATGTCCATATTGCATTGCAGTTGAGTGTGAAAAAGGTGAAGGTCAGCAAGGGGTGCAAAATTGAAGTGATAAGTAACTTTGAGCTTTTGCTTGAAAATTTACAGCACTTCACTCTATTTACCCCTCAATGAACAATGTCCTGAGACACTATTTAGGCAAGTTGCCAGTAGGAAAAGAAAGTATTCAGTTGCCAGTATGTAATCTAATTGAGGATACAACATTGATGTTCTGTTTGTGTTTTGCATGTTAAGAAATCTGGAGGAAGCCATATCTAGTTTTTTTTTGCCATTTCAGTGTAACATATCCTTTGCTTTATTTCATGTTTAGGTACACTGTTTCATAAGGCAATATGAGCTCTTAGATTTTTAAGAAAATTTTTCAGTCAGAAAACCAAAATCTGATCCTTCACACTCTCATATTTACTTTAACATTTATGAATTTTAGTGTCTGAGTTGCCAGGCAAGAGAGGGGGGAGGAGTTCCCTTTGAGAAAGTAATTAGATATGTTCTTGAGCAAAGCGTAAGCATCCCCTGTTCTGCCAGATGAACTACCTTAGAAAGTTATTTTTTCCTGGCTCAATACTTCAGTCCCATCTCAAACCATAATCCCACTGATTTTAGGATGAGTTGTCCTCAAGTGAAGTATTAATTTTGTTTTTTAACTCCTTATTCTCTTTTAGTTATTGAATGTGGAAATGTCCTGATTTCTTTTCATTTCTAGTGTGATGTCACTACTTATACAGTGCTGGAGATAGAAATACCAAGGAGGTTGCGAGGGTGTCAATCTGATTTCTTGCTGTCTCAGTTTGCAGAGGAATATGAGAGAGCTGAAAAGTTGGTTGCCCAGAAATCCGATGAAGCTGGATAAGGAGGCCCTGCCTGATCTGGAGGAAACAGATTGCTACACAGCCCCCTTTAGCCGTGCGCGCATACACCAGTAAGTGCTGCAGATCCACAAGGGTTTCCTGTTTTCTCCTTTCTCCTAAGAAATTGTCATAGAGGTGCCTGCTAACAGATAGTCACTGGCAAATGCCTAGTATCATATTTGGTAGTTTGAGGGGATTTCTCTTAAAGCCAGAATCTACTCTGTGTTACTTGTTATTTGATAGTCACTCGGTAGCATAGGCAGAAATTTGACTGAAAAATTAATGCCGCCTTTTTGGTTTAGAAGTTTTTCAATTTTTCTTTCCATTACATTACAAAATGCAAATACTCAAATTTGCTTTGCTTAATTACATATTTTACTTAGGCAAAACTGATACAGCTGTTGAAATTGAGAACACCTGGAGGGCGTTGAGAACACCAGGGATGATTTTTTTCTTTCTTACCAGATCTACATTTAAAAAGATCTCTTCCTTCTGAAATTATGAATATATACACACCAATATGAACTGTATGTGTGCAAATCAGTGTGTTGGCGATGTAGTTAAAGTGTGCCATAAGTTTTTTCAGTATCCAAAAAGTGAGATTTTAAAATTCTGACTGGTTCTTAATTTTAAAATTATTTTGAGATAATTGTTTTAGGAGGGAAAAGTTAATTTAAAGTAGAAATATGAATTAGGCTAAACAGGAGTTTTTTCTGCTCAGTAAAGAAGGGAAATGCTAGTGGACTGACTTTACCCCATAAAGACAGAGTAATTGCATGATAATCTCTGTCTTATCTTTTTTTTTAGTAATTGCCTATATTACAATGGATCAATCCCCTGGTTTTGATGTTTTTTTCTCAACCAGCTCAGCCAATGTAATCAACTGTAATAGTACCACTTTTGGCACAGCTGAGCAGGCAAAAGCTCCTGTGTGTCAGATTTCTGGCGTCCAGAATGGAGCCATCTGGGCAAGGATGCTTTATTTGGCTCCGTCCTAGGATCCTGTAAGGGCAAATGGTTCTGGAGCTGCTACTCAAGTCTCCAGTGCAGGGATATTTATTTTTTTTAAATTAGTAGTTTTCATGGTTCTATGACACAGGCATCTGCCACCTCATTATGTAGTTTGAATATAAGGCCACCACTGCTACTGAAGCTCTTTGTTTAATTAACATCCAGAACAGAAATATCTAGGTAACAAGATATTTTAAAATTTAGTTTTGGTTCTGTTTTCCCAAAAATAATCTGTGTTAAGGATAACTTTATTGGTCCTGCTCTAGGGATGTAAAATCTTGTGCAGTAGTCAAGGAAAGTGAAGATCCAGTAAATCATTGTAAGAATGAAACATTTGAGCAGCTATGTTTCAACACATGTGCATTGTTTTGAATATTAAAAGACATTAATTATTTCAATAGTTTTACGATAAACAACAAAGACAGCTTCTTCAGCAATTCCACAAGAAGTAGAATCGTGCATCACGTGCTACAGAGAACCAAATATGAAGATGGAAAATCCAAAATGGGTGAGAATGCTATATTTTTTTCCTAACTCGATGCTATAAAATTTTATATCTGTACTGGCCTGAAAAAATATCACTGAAGTAAAATAATTTAATTTTTTGTTTCATTGAAATCTTTTCATTCACTCAGAATCAGAGTTGAAGCAATATTCCATCATTATGATCCTAAATAACTCAGTGAAAATTTGCAATATTTTTCACCTAATTACTCATTCCTTAAAATAAAATGGAGTGATTATGATAATTTTGCATGATCGGGAGCCACAATAAAGGTAAAATACCTCAGACAACTGACAGTGTTTTCAAGAATTGCTCCTAATATTTCTGCTACTATCCAGCAGTTCCAGTCCAGCAGACTCAACGTGAACTACACTTGACTTATTTGAGGTCTCTGTGCAGCTCAGAGGCAGTTGATTTGAAGACTAAATTTGGTTTTCATTTGAAATGACCAGGGGATCTATGCATGATTTCCTAATTTTTCTGCAGGAATTAAATTAAGGATTAAATATGTAGTGTCATGTTAAAACCTTATGCTTATAAAGATGAAACAAATTACAGAAAGTTGTTCCTTGAGTTTCTGAAGAAAAGCAGTAGTAAGAAAAACATAGAGAACAGGGATTCGAATCTAACACCTTTGCAGCTGATGAGGGCAAATTGAGATTAGTATAATTTGTATATTTGAACAGTCAGATCTGAATTTCATCATATGTATTTATTCCTTGGGGAAACTCTTGGCTACAGATCTGCTCTTACAGGCAGCTGAATATTTTTATTTTAACTATCAATGGTTATTTATTTTTTATTTCTTATAATGTGCTTTGATAGTATTACAAATCTGGATTTAGCAAGACTCCAGGAACCGATCCAAAATGCAGTAGTCAAGTGTGGTGCAGAGCACTGCTCTGATATGAAGTTCTTCAGCTGGCTTAAATTTTAAAATACCAGGTTAGCTTTTAGCCCTGCAAGGGTTTCACTGCCTCGAGGACTGTCTGTCCATACCACTCTCTGTGGATGTCAGATCATCTGGTCACCCATAAAATCTGTATCATATGCTCTGATGAGTGCAACAAGAATGTAAGTGTCTTCTCACACTTGAGCTGGCACAAGTACCCAATGCTGAGAGAAAAGGTGCAGACTTTGGCCCTCAGCAAGTTGCTGTAGTTTGACAGAGCCAGGAATCTTCAAGGATCAACAAGACCTGCTCAAATAGTGGATGGGATTATTGATTATTGTCATCTTTAGCAGCATCCTGATCATCTAATATCAAGCTACGTTCTTAATATGTGACTTGAAAATTCGGACTACTTGAAAAATGTGTATAAAAATGGATATCAGAAACTAATGCTTTTTGTTCTTTTAAGGTATTAATAGGTTACTAAATAACGGAACATATGAAGCAGCATTTCCACCACATGAGGTAATTCGGTTAATTTGATTTTTATTTTTGTATTTAAATTAAACCTTGCAGTAATGGTTTGGGATCCTACTTCAATTTTGTCCTGCAAACTTTTAATTTCACTGAGTAATCTGTTAACACTTTTCTTACTTGTAGCTCTTTAATATTGTCTTTTAAAATTTTTCTTACATTGTGTATTATAATAACATCATGGAGCATTTTCTTGCTGAACTAGGATATTAAAATTCTTCTATGATTTTTATGAACTGGACAATGCCTGTGGAGTTCCTAGTGAGAGTGTCAGTTGTTCCAAATTGTTCCAGTTACTTGTATTAAATTATTTTTGCTTACAACCTACAAAATGTTTTGTTTTTCTAATAGCTTGGGCATTTGATCACAGTTAAGGAGACTACTTAATTATTTCCTGTTTAGTCTTTTCTTAATAGTTCTGGATAATTTCTGCTTGACAGTATCTTTCTCAGTAGGTTAAAGCCTGCTGAATCTGTAAACCCATGAAGTAAATAAAAAACTTGTGTATGACTTGAGGGTTTTCAGACAATCTTTTGATGCTGAAAGGAAAGATCAAGCCACACATCTTCAGTCATTTGAAATGCTCTCAGGAGCACAGTAATTGCAGCTCTGAACTCTTTGGTTGTTTGGGCTGAATATCGTGACTTGATCTCCTGTTTCGAAGGGCTGGGCATTACAAATGGCTGAGAGTAATTTTTTTAATATGGTATTAATAATTAAATGCTAGGAATATAGAAAAGGAGTAGTTTAGATAAATAATTTAACATCATCCTTAACGCTTCAGCTGTGTGTTACTGACTGCAGGGAAAAGCTGGCTGTACTGCCAGAAAAGCCTCTGAAGCTTTCTCTGGCTTCAAAGCCATGCTGTCATGTCCATTTTATGTTCCTTTCTTCCAGCATAAGCTGCTGTTTCCATGTTTTAGAGATGAATGAAGTCATATTTTTAAGCCACTTTTACCTTAATTGCTGCCTGACTGATGCTAAGGACTAGGGATTGAACATTCAATTTTATTTTTTTAACTCTTTTTTCTGTGCTACATGAGCAAATAAGAGTGAACATTCAATCCCAGTGGGAGTGCTGAGACTTGAACTCTATTATGGATAAACAGTGCAGAAAGAAGCAGGAAAAAATATTTTAAAACATGCAACACTGGGTAATGCTTTATGCATTGCAGTCATTCAGCCAGCTGGCTGTGAGAGTAAGTTGATGTTCTGTTCCTGGGTGTTCCTAGATGGTGCAAAGGTCCCACTTGGTGTTGACATCTTTGGTATGCTGCTTTGCTGACTGTAAGGAGAAACGAGTAGGCTTGGACTCTTTGCTATGTTTAGCTTTGTTTTTAACTCATTCTTAAGGCAGAGGATCAGCAGATTGCAACAAGTAACTGGTGTTCTTTGAATTGTGGAGAATGTTCAAGGTTTCAAATACATGATAAAATTCTAAATGGATAAATTATGTTGATCTGCCTGGGTCAAGAATCTGTCTGATCACTAACTCTGAAGTACTGCTCTGAGGAACTCTGCTTTTCTCACAACAAATGTCTTGTGTCTCTTGAAGAAATTTTCTTCACCATACCTAAGTGGTGGTTTGTTTTTTTGTTTTGTGTTTTTTTTTTTTTTTTAAAGTTCAACTAAGGGATATATCCTGCTTCAGAATGTAAGCAAAATTATAAATACAAGAGATTCTACTCAGTACTGTTCTAGCAAATCTGTGAGTTACCTTTTGACTGCCAAGCATGAGCCTATTCTTTCAGTCTGTTGCGTGATCTGTGAATGTCAGACATGGCTTGGGAAGGACTCCTTTTGGGTCAGGCTGACTCTCTGTTTTGCCTTTAATGCCTCAAGAGTCCTATGCAGCTTCAAAATATTGCCAGTGCTGTTGTTTCCATTATCTTGGAAAATATGCACCACAAAAGAAAATAGGTACCACAAAAAGACCATATTTTTTCTATACTTTCAAACAGTAGTGAAATAAAGTCATAGAAGATGTCTAGGAGAAGAGAACTGAGCTGACATACCAGAAATTTCTAAAATTTTATAGGAGAGACAAGAAAAGATACCACAAACATCTCTTGAAAAATTTTGCAAAATTGACATAGGTGAAAGCATACAAATAGGCATATACTAGTGAAATAGAATCAAAGTACTTGAAGTCATATAAAGAGTTGAATATTTCTTTGTAGTCTTGTATTAATATGTTCCTGTCATTAATTATTAGAGAAACTGGCCATTTCAGAAGCATATGTAACCCTGTGCCTTCTGTCAGGCTTATATTAGCTCCAGATGACATGTCCCAGAGCTGTCCAGAATAATAAGAGACCTTTTTATTTAAGAACATTTCTAGTAAAATTATATTAAAAAATACCTACAAAATACTAACATTTCTTTGTGTTTTTTTCAGGGAAGCCACAAAAGTAGACATCCCATCAAAACACATGGAGCACAGAATCACAGACACCTCTTATATGAACGCTGGGCACGGTGGGGAATGTGGTACAAATACCAACCTCTTGATTTAATCAGGTATTAGTACTTTGAAGAGTTTCTGTGATACAAAGAGCCTGGCAACAGTGTGCTAACTATACTAAATTCCTTGTGCTTTCCTATAACAGTTTAGCTATTCACTGTTATCAGATAATACTGGAATTTAAGTTCCTTCTTTTGGGTGGTCTTTTGTTTAGGGCTGTTAGTTTCAAATAAGCCTGCATAAAAGACATATAGTTCGAACTGCTTTGGAGTTTGCAGAGTGAAACTTCAAATACAAAGCCCTGATTTGCTCTGCTGATCAGACACTTGCCCCTCCTGAGAGCACCTCTGAGAGGAGACTTACGCATGTGGACAGTCAGAGTTACCAGATGCAGTGAACTTGAAATGCAACTCAGTTGTAACCTTTCCATGTGGGTTTAAATAAACTCCTGTTTATATGTCTTAGAATTAATGTAATAGGTTACCAAATGTAGAGAAATACCTATAATTGAAGTTTAATAATGGTGATACTTGAGTTTCATGCTTTCCTCCTTTGACATTGAATACCAATAACTCATTTTCCTTGCTGCCAGGTTTTATTCCTGATCTGACAGTCATAACCAGTCATTGGTGGAGCTAAGCGTGTGCCATGGGACAATCCTGTGCTGTATCATCCTTGATTGACTTTCTGATCACTGCTACTTTAATCTAGAAAGTGATACTCAAGTTTTGAAGGATTAAGGCTCAGTCTTCAACTTGTGTTTTCAGACCATTGTTTTCACTAAGAATAGTTTGAAATATGACATATTACGTGATTATCTATCATAAATGCTTTTTATAATGGAATGCTTAGATCATACCAACTTTATTACTTTCTAGAACTTTTTGTGACTGTGTACATCTCTCTCTCTCCTCTTTTCTTAATTGAAAATAAACTAAACTGGTAATGTTGATATGAGTGCATCTACTTAGTCATTGCAAGGGCATGAAAATTACAGAGGCACTTCAGTTATATCCTTGTATATTCTCATAAGTCTGCAATTAGTGTCACTAGAATGTTATTCTAGCCTGAAAAACACCTGACAATTTTGGCATAAACTTGTGATGATAGTTCCTCATTCTACTACTGTGATTAGATAGATAGATAGATAGATAGATGTCACCGTAAGTTTTAACTTTAAACAATTTATATGTTTTGTTTTCATGTAGGCGATATTTTGGTGAAAAAATTGGATTGTATTTTGCCTGGCTGGGATGGTATACTGGAATGCTTATTCCTGCTGCCCTGGTTGGGCTCTTTGTTTTCCTCTATGGATTATTTACAATGGATTCCAGCCAAGTAAGGTAAAAGCCCATTTACTATCTTGTAATAGACTGTTGAAAATTAAGAACAGTCTGGCATAACTTAGATTGTTATACTTTTAAATCTTTTCCAGATATGGTAATCATGTAAAAATAACCAAATAGAATATTGTGCACTTGAATCAAGTGTATACGCTTTGTATATCTGGTTTGCATGAAGCTGGATGTGTACCACTGACAGCAGCTGTTCCTACCGCTGCATCCACAGTGATTCCTTCTGTCTGTAAGGAAAACCAGACCAATCTATCTTTGAGGGCCAATTCTGACGTTGTAGATACTGCAATAGTTGATGATCTAATTAAAGGGTGAAAAACCAGACATATTCCCTCATTACCTCCACCTTTCCTATAACTTCCAGACTGTAGTACAGTTCCTACTGTACTTCAACTTATTTTTGCCTATGCCTTTTTTTTTTTTCTCTGTGCATTAATAGTGGCAAAATTGGAGTCTAACAAAATTCTTATCTTTGTCAATGTAACTTAAAGCCAGGAGACTCAGCTTCAGGGGCATTACAACCACATGAAATGAACCAAGTTTTCAAGTTTCCCACTGTTGTGATTTTGCTCTGAGAAGGATTTAGGCGTTGTGATGAGGGTGCTTTAAGTGCTGACTGTACTTTTAGGAACTGTTTCAGAGGGTGCACTCTCTTTACAAAGTTTTCCATTAGATGTTATCAGACACATCAGTATCAGTCCTCTTGCAATTGCAACTGTTCCTCCAAGCAGTTTGGGAGCTTAGGCTGTAAGTATACTTGCTGTCATATTTCATAGAAAGTGTTGTTTCTCAGGCTTTGAGCAAGACTATATTCAGTTTTCTCTATGGAATTTTCTTTAACTTCTATTTCACTTTCACAGTGAGTTATATTCTATAGTGTTGTAATGAATGCCTTTTTTTAGGCTTGTTTTGTACAGCAAACTCAGGAGAAATTGTACAAATTCAAACCCCATTAAATGCAGTTCAGTGCAAGAAATGTATCAGGCAGAAAGCTCTGCTATCTTTAAGATATTGTTCTCTGTATTAGGATTGTTTTTCACCATAAATGTTTGCAAAATACAATGGATGTAAAGTCAAGGTTCAGCCTGTTCTTAGAGCACAGGGACTAGAGCTGTTGAACTGAAAATCTTGTATTTGTTGCATGTATAGTGGCATAGTTTCAACAAAGGGGGAACAGGGAACCATAATCTACTATTATCAAGGTATAGCTTAGTATTTCAGGTGCTCCTTGAGGAAGAGAAATGTGTGGCATTGACAACTCCCCAAGAGAAAGAACAAAATTTCTGATAATTTCATTCTTTCAAACTATAAGCTATTATATGTATATCATAGAATCATAGAATATCCTGAGTTGTAAGAGACCCACCAGGATCATCAAAGTCCAGCTCCTAGCCCTGCACAGGACAGCCCCAAGAATCACACCATGTACCTGAGAACACTGTCCAAATGCTTCTTGAACTCTGTCAGCCTTGGTGCTGTGACCACTGCCCTGGGGAGCCTGTTCAGTGCCCAACCACCCTCTAGGGGAAGAACTTTCTTCTAATATCCAACCTAAACCTCCCCTGACACAGCTTCATGCTGTTCCCTCTGGTCCTGTCACTGCTCATCAGTGAGAAGAGGAAGCTATAGACTGCAATGCGTTCCCCCCTCATTCTCCTCTTCTCCATGCTGAACAAGCCAGGTTACCTCAGCCACTCCTCACATGGCTTCCCCTCTAGGCCCTTCACCATCTCTGTTGTCCTCCTTTGGACGCTCTCTAATAGCTCTGTATCTTTCTTATATTGTGGCACCCAAAACTGCACACTACTCAAGGTGAGGACCCACCAGAGCAGGGTGGAGCAGGACAATTGCCTCCTGTTTGTCCTACACTTCTCCCGAGAAGACCTGAAGATACGACTCCTGTTTAGTTCTGTTAACAGAGAGATGCATTTGTCTTCATGGCTGAAGGTTGCAGGATATAAATCACAAGAGCACAGAGGTAGGCTAGCTGCCAAGGTTTCCTGTCCACAGTTTTTTCCCTTAGCTGCTTCTGAGTAGTTGCAGACAGAACACACACACCTGTGTTTGTCCCCACGGGGACTGGTTGTATTGGGTCCCATCATGAGGTGCCTCTAGTGTCATGATATGCTACATAGAGTGCCAGAGAGCCCATCAGGGTCTCCAGGCTCTATTCCAGAAACAGGAGACTGGAAGTTAGGGAATCCACCGTAGAAGCTCTAAATGCCTACAAGGAGAGGTGAGTATTTATTATAGCCAGCGTTCATTTCAAAATGCTGTCAGAGGGTGGGTTACTGCAGCAGGCCTGGCTCTGTGCTCTGTGGCAGCCCCACATCTCCAATCTGGATGTGCTAGTTCTGGGCAGAAGGTCCTGTCTGTATTTGAGTGTGTGAATCTGTGCAGTCCCTCTGTTCAGCTGTGACACAATACTGTCATGTCATGTGTTGCTGTGACCAGGTTAGTAAGAACAGCTGTGAAATGTGAATTCAAGAACAGATCTTAACTAACTCAAGCTGATCATGCCTGGCCTCATAAAATGTATGCAGATGTTTTCTGTGCCACTTATGTACTTAGGCAATTTGAAAGGCCACTAAAATCAGATGCTACTCCTTGCCTTGTTTCCTTAGCCTGGAGGGTGTTAGTGAGGGTTAGATAGAAACCTCCTACCTAGAGCAGACAGGAGACATGCATTAGCAGGCAGACAGACTGCACACCTGTTCTTATTTTTGCCATAATCTGGGACTGTGAGATTATTTGTCTTGTGTTTCTGCAGTCATTTAAAGAAAACTTCTAGATAAACAGCTGTAGGAGTTTTAAAATCTATCACTTGGTTTTAAGCACTGCAAGCTACTGCAGTGTGCAAATGCAGTGTTCAGCAGCAGTCCAGAAGAAACAGAGTTGGGCACATTATTCTGAAAAAATCTAGACACAGGAAACCCAATGGCAATTAAGAATTTAAAAGTAGTGCTAGGGCATTTTGGCAATGTCAGAACTGGCATGTTCCCCCAGATTCAGTGTTATTTGGTGAACACTATTTCAAGTGAAACAGGTTTATTATACCAATTGTGTGGAATCTCTGGATGTTAGGAAGTGTTTAAATATCACAAATTCTGTCAAAAAGCCCTATTTATCTGTCCTGTGTACCACAAAATCTGAATTTAGCAACTGATCAAACCAGTTTTGCAGAAGGATGGTTTCCTCAGTGATTTGCCTTCATCTCTCAGGTGTAGGGAGCTGCCATCAAACCCCCTCTAGTGGCTTCAGGCAGGAAACAATCGTTTCTTTTTTTCCCCGACATCTATCACAGTTTCAGCGGAGAAGGAATAAGCAAATAAACGAGTATACATTGCCATAGAACCCAACATTTCCTGCCATGCCAGCCGTAGGTTTTGTGCAGCAATAATTCGAGGATTATGCAGATTATTGTCACACCTAAGATTTAGTTTGTCTCATTTGCAGCTTGTCTGCATGCCTGCCTCTACTCTGTGCTCAGGATGTGCTAACAGCTGGCTCTTTATGGATATGTATGAAATTATAGTATAAATATTTATTATATATATATTATATATATCAGCCAGTGCCAGGATCCCATCTCAGCCTGGCACAGGCCATCAGTCCCTGCCCCCTGTGTAAAGGAAAGATTGCATAGCTCATCTGTGGCTGCCATGGGCAAGTTGGAAATGGAGAAGAAGGAAGGGTATCACGAAAAGGGAACAAATATGCTCCTCTCACACTGGCTTTGCCTATTGTCTTAGTCTCTCTCTTCTTTGCTCAGTTACAGTTTTAGGGAATCTATAAACTTTCAGGTCTGACTGAATCATTTGATGATTCAAATGTATTGTACAATGAGTAGGAAGGTCAAATGAGATGGGAAGACAAAAACCCTGAACACACACTGTGTATCAGGGACTAGACACTATGATAAGAAAATATGCATGTCTGTCCCATGTTTAGAAACAAAAGTTTCTCCATTCTACAAGGTTAGGGACATTTCTCTGTCCTGTCACAAAATAAATGCATAAGAAGGGCAGTGTTACTGAAATGAACATTGAATTGGAAGATGTTCTTTGTCTTGCATGGGTTTTGAATCAAGCTTAGTAATACAGTACTGTCATTGTCGTAAGCCAGCACTGAAGTCCCCTAGGGGTACTGAGGTTACACTGTTGGCAGCTCATTGCAGGATACCATTGTGAGAAGGAAGTAACCAAAAGAAAAATCCAGAGAATCTCTGTTGAAGAAACTCCATAGTAGCTTCCAGGGTATTTAGATTATATTCATAGGACTCAGACATGCAGAAACAAAAATGCAGAACATGAATTTATATTTGTTGTTTCATACACTTTTAAATGGATTTTGATCCAAGTGCCCTCCCTGAGCTAAATTGGAGGAAATGCAAAGCAGTAGTCAAATGGAAGGACTCAAATAGCCCTATAGCACTCCCTTCATTTGGATTCCTTCAACAAATTATGTGCCCTATCTATTACCTATCTTTATTCTCAAGTTTCACGTCAAGTCGATTAGTCCATAAAAAAATAAATCTGAGAGTTTTACAGAGTTTGGTTTTTGTGTGTTTATAGATGTTGTTAATTATCACTGTTATAAATTGTCCCTTTATTGTCAGTCAAACAGACAAGCCAGGCATGAACACAGCATAGCTTGAGCTGCCTTTGCACCATGTGCTGTAGTCAGACTTCAGATACATAGGCGAGAGCAGTACAAAGCAGCTTATTTTGCGCTCTTATACTGAAGATTTGAGTTGCAATTGAGTAACAATGACCATAGCACCTGTCACAAACACTTGTGCAACAGATGTCATTCCCTTTGCAGAGTAGTGGGAAAGCATGTGACCTGTCACTGTCAGTATAATTCTGTGAAACATCATGTGTTATTGAAATCAAACCAACATTTTAACTCAAAATACATAATACAGAAAATGTAACATTAATTTCTGCTACACTGCAACTCTGAAATGACTGGCTGTGCTCATTCTGGCTTAGGAGTTATTTAGGATGATTTATTTGTCAGGTCCCCATTGTGTTTAGGGTTTCATTGAATTAGTGATTGTGATATTATGTGAAATATGACCAAAGATTAATATTTATATTGAATTTACTGTTATGTCAGTGTTTCATAGAAGCACTCGTTTGGAAAAAAGCATAATCTTCCAAACAGTATTAAAAATGTAAGTTCAGCTTCTATGAGAAGGTGAGTGAAAGTGCAATGTTTATTAAAACAGATTAGTAGGGATTTCCCAGTGTTCCTTTTACACTGCTTGTCATAGGATCATTTCGGGCATGTCATGATTTCTGAAGGATAGGAAAAGGCAGTAGCTGAGGTTCTTCAGGAAACTTACTGCAGTTAAGATTTGCTTTAAAATTCATTTTTACACTTCTGTTAGTTCTTTGCCTTTGTCAAGACACTAAGTTATGTACTGTGCTTTGAATGTGAATGGTCCCAGTGAAGGCAGTGACTTCATCTTCCTAAATCTTAGAATTCTTAAACATCAGAATGTGGTTTGAAGATAGTGATCCCCAAAATAAGATATTGAAGTGGAATTTTTTTATTAGTCCTATGCATGTTTTTCTGTAGAAAATAAAAATGCAAAGACTTGAAATACTACTGCCAGAAATCCCTGTCAGGGAGTTTGTACATGTGACTGACTGATCTAAGTGTGTATAATATCCTCCTGTGGAACAGACCTTCAGCTGATATAACTGGGATAATTTGGTTGAAATCAATGTAGTTACACCAGTGATGTCCATCCTCTCAATGTTTAGTGTCTTCTACATCACTTAGAAAAATAGGCAGTAATTAGATTGGAAGGTAGTGAGCAATTTTTTGTTCCTTTTTTTGTGTTGTTGGGGAGAGAATTCACTAGTGTGAGAAATGTAACATGATGTCCAAAAATATTGCTTACTACCTTAGGGCCCGTAGTTTTCAGGTTTCTGATTTGGGATTACGCTTTTCAAGCCAAACATTCACTTTTAATTTATTTTATTGGTCCAATTTTGTGGTGTAGGCACTGTTAACAAACAGAGAGCAAAACTGGCATAACCTCAGAAAATTTTGAGAATGCTAGAAGTCTTTTTATAATCTTTATTTTCCTGTGTCGTACTAAAGCAAAGAGATCTGCGAGGCAAATGAAACCGTCATGTGCCCTATGTGTGAACGCAATTGCACACTACAAAAACTCAATGAAAGCTGCATATATGCCAAGGTAATTATTACATTATTGCTATCTAGGTAATTTTTATCTAAAGATCCCCTCTCATTGTGTAATGTGTAATGTCTGTCCTTGCTTCAGCAAAGATTCCTGAAAAACATGTTGTTTCTCAACAGAGAGTTTTTTCAGCCTTTGTAATTCATCTTTCTAATAAGGAAATTTTCTGAAATGATCAGAGATTATTCTAAAATTCTGTGAGCATTTCCTTATTATTGAATTCTTATTATTTTCATCAACTTATGAAGCCCCCCAGAATAAAACTTTGTTTTTGTACGGTTTTTCCTGCTGTCCCCTATAACTAACTTCTTTCCCTTGCTTTCTTTGTAATTGAAATTTTGCTCCTCCTAAAGGAATTCTCTAGCATAATGTGCCTGTGATGTTTTTTTGCTCTGTCAAACTAATGCAAAGATTTTACACAGGTAAATATTTTGCAACAAGAAGCTATTCTTCAAACTTAAATAATCACAAGGACCTCTGTAGATGTGCAGTGTTTGCAAGTGAGCAATATATCTTGATGTGTGATCTGTTCATAATGCTGGAAAAGCAGTATTGGCATTTTTCTTGTAATTCTTTCTCCCCTAAGATAAATCTTTCCAGAAGACTGTGTTTATAAAATCTGATTGTTTCTGCTCCATGGCATTACAACAAAACTTCTGCAGTGTGAAAGGGAAAATCAATTTTGTATTAGATTTCAAAATTTCTTACGGATAGAACCAATGTTGAGTAAAACTGAACACTTCAAATCTATCTGTAAAGATATTTTAAAATATTATTAACATTTACAATTTCTGAGTTTCATTTTCTGTTTTATAATGCACAAGTTAAAAAGTTGTTTTGCAACAAAAGCAATAAATATCACTGAAAATGTTGTATTTAAGGCAAAAGTTTTTAAATACTGCTATAACTACATAGCAGAAGATGCCTTCATGAGGGATTTTTGTAACTTGTATTTTTCTAATTTTTTTAATGTACACTGAAGGTAAAAACTTTCTTAATTGAAATAGCTTTATGCAAGCTATACAACCCATCCCAGAAATGCCTCTTTTTAGAAGGGGATAAATGCCTCTTCAGCAGTCCTCTGCAGTTTAACAGGAAGTTAATCCATTTGGCACTGCGGTGTCCCTTTAACTTCAGATCCTGTTATTTTAACATCTCCAGTTAATAAGAAGCATTTTTTTAATCTTATTTATATTTCCACTGACATCATGTGCTTAAATCATGTAAATTTCACATTTAATGTCACACTGTGAATAATTCATGGTCACAGAAAAAATGTGGCAGTCCATCCATACTTCATTTCCTTTCAAATCAATCCTTTTGGAAAAAAAAATCAGATGACAACCAGAGAAGACAAGCAGTTACCCCTCCTATTCCATCATTGCAGGCACTCTTTTCTCCCGTCTGCAATGAAGGAAATTGATGTAAGCTCCCAGCTTTCCCTGCCAATGCTCTTGCTCTGAAAAACTGATCAACCTTGTATTAAAACACAGAAAACAAACAAAAATTGTCTCCTTTCAGGATTTGTCTGTTCTGGGTCTCGCCCAAGGGTGGGAGGGAGGGAATTCTCTTTGGGGAGGAATAGGATTACCATCTGGCCAATTGAGTGGCAAAGAAAACTAAAAAAAAACAAAACAAACCAGCTCAATGAAGCTTTTTATAAAGGTTGTAACTGTAATGCCTTCGCTCACTGTGATGTCTCTAAAGAAAAATTTCACAGCAGCTTTGCTTGTTACCTCTTGGTACAAACTGTCTGGTTTCCAGCAGGGATTGTGATCCCACTGGTTGCCACCATCTTGCTCGAGTTGAACAGCAAATATTGGTCAGCACTTCCACGGTGTTTGCACCTGAATTAGTGAATGAAAACAATCTGCAATGTTACAAAACTGCAGTCTCATTTAAAATCAAATGGTCTTTTGTACTTCCTGAAGCGCTGTTAGTAATATAAGTAAGCGGAGCTAATGTATTTAAAAATAAGTAATTGGATCTGCTCTCTGGGAAAAGAAAATGGCATTTCCTGCTTCTTTCTTGTTCCAGAGATGGAACTTGTCAGCATTTTCCTCTGGTTTTGTCATTGTGGGAACATAATTTACTTCTCTGTCTACCTTCTACATAACGAAAGAGCTAATAGGCAAGGGAAGCTACTCCTGATTAATTCCAGGCATCAGCACCCTTATTCTGGAATAAGTGTTTTAATCCTTAGTCATTCAAGTACTCACTGTAGGGTAAACATTGAGTTAATTAGAAACAGTGAGTTCCTTTAAGTGATGTTCATTTCCCCAAGCCTGCTTATGTCATAGGACCTGCCTCATTTATGTAAGGCCTGTGCTCATGTTCACATTATTAAAACTGCTGTCAGAGGTTCTTTCTTAAATATCTGCCATGTTTTCTTATAGAGGAGCACTTCAGAGAGAACAGATTAATTCCAGAAAAATCATATACTTCAAATGCTTTTTGTGCCAAGTTTTTTGTAAAGCTAGAGGCAAAATACAAAAGATGCCTTTTTCCTTCTGGTTCCTGCCCATTTCTTTCATCCCATCCCTCTTTCATTTAAAAATGAGACACTGAAGGGAAGCTTATCATTTAAGGGAAAGGCAGGTAATACCTGAAATGCTGAATGACCAGCCTGTCATTCTCATCCACATCAAATGGACTCTTTGATCTCTGATTTGCACGGGTCCTGCACCCAGCACACCTTGGCCTTGGGGCAGGGTGTTGATTCAGGGTGGATTTGAAATGCCTGAAATTGTGTCTGATGATGACAAATCAGTCAGGTATGCTGATGGACTAGCACAGACTCCTACAATATTTCACCTCCCCTTAGAGGCCTTCTGATCAACAGTCTGAGACTATGCATTTAGTCTTTAAGACAGTCAAGTCTTAATTTTGAGTGTGGTGCTGAAAGACTTTCACCCAAACACTCTTTATGAAGACAAAGCCAGATAAGGAGCCACGTCTTGTTTTCTACTCTTAGCAACATTAATTCTGCTGGCTTAGATTTTGTTTCTTGGTTGGTTCATTTTGTGTGTTCTTGGAAAGATTCACTCTTTACTGAGCAGGATATCCAAAGTAGTATCCTCACACAGTCCTACATTCAAAACCAGTAATGTTCATCAGATTTTTTGTGCTACTTTTGTTCACTTCTCACATTTTCAGTCTCATACCCATTATATTTGTGTTTTCCCTTTTGAAAGCAAAAATAAAACAAAGCAAAAGATGTATTTAACTGACAGTTGATCCTGTTGTGTGATGCTGGTGCAGAACATACTCAAATTACTGATGTCCAATACCAGATGGTCAGTTCCTATTTCAGAACCTTAAAAAAACCAGAACTGACATGCAGATAAAATACATGTTTTTGTAAATTCTGACAATATTATTATTTTACGCAATAAGAAATAAAATAGAGGCAAGAAACACAGTTTCTATCAACATTTTCTGCTTTCATGGGTCAGTTTTCCTGATTTCTGATGCAGAAGCAGCAAGGCCAGGTTCTTCTAGAAGAATGAAAATCTCTCTGCAGCGTCAGTTCTCCTTGCAGAAGGCAGTTCATGCAGGAGCAGGTTGGGTAACCTGCCTGAGGCAGGCTTTCAGCCCCAGCATCCTGGCGCACCTCCTGCACAGTGCTCCTGCTGGCCAGGGTAACTTCAGGTTGAAGAGGAGGTCACAGTACAGCAAAAATCAGTCTGGTTACCTGTGCCCTTCCACTGGAATAAGGACAGGTTTATTTTCATGATAAAAACTTAAAAATTGGTTTTTAAGTCAGCAACAGAATCAGCACCAATGAAAGGAAAGTCTTTTTAATAATATTCCATTTCAAGACATTCTCTTCTTATTTCAAAGAGTGATTTAGGGCAATACATATCAGAGCCATTTGTAGCACTTTTTCATTCCTATGTCCTCTTTCTTCACATCCTCTTTTAACATAGGTCTGCTGATGATGAGTTGGTTTGCTCTCGTATTTTATAATGATTTATGATTTTATTTTTCAAATAGGAATTTGAAGTATCAGCTTTGCATAATAATTGTCAGCAACATCTTACACCACCTTTCATTAGAAGAAATATAGGCCCATTATCCTTGGATAAATTGCATTGCTATAAATTGGCAACCTTAAATCTACTGCAAGTATATTGATCCTAGATACTGTTTCATATTATGGCTTAAGTATTAGAAATTGAAGATTTTTATAGTGTAAATTGTGATGTTTTTGTAAGTGTTTTTGTAAATTTCATAAGAATCAAATTCACGCACTCAGAGGTTTAGAATGATGCATAGGTACACAAAACCTAATTTTCAATCAATACTTTTTTTCAGTAAGTGAGTATAAATACATATAAGCAAATATAAATAAGTACTTTCTATTTGAATGTATTTTAAATCCACAAGCCTTAGACTTTGCAGCCAAATAGCTGTTCTGCTCAAAAAAATCTTTTAACTAAGAGTCAGATAAAGGTTAAATCCAGCTAAAAGAAGATGGTACATGAAAAGAAATTAAGTTCACAGTTTAGAATTATGGGGTCTTCTAGAGGGTGACAGTTAGAAATTACTTAATGTTTGTTGGAGTTTAAGTGCACAAGCTTTTTAAAAAGGAGATTATGTCAACAATTTGAGAGACTGAATGTAATTCCTGGATAAAAAGGAATACATGCTAGTCTTACCTGCAGAGAAATTGCAAAACAGCTTAGGAGAAGAATAAAATGGAGTGAAAAGAGACATTAAGTAGAGGAAGAAAAGCGAAGAGTCATTTAAACTCATAAACCCCTTAAAATAGAAAGGATTAAGGTTAAATCTGACCCACCATATTGCAAGAATTCTGGAAGAATTTTTAGCCTCTCTGGATATGGACAGAGCAGCTCTTAATGTCTGTGAAATAAAATGATTCATGATGCATGAAGTGATAGTCTGGAACAGCAGATTTCAAGCTATACTGAAGGACAGAGTGTGACAAGCCTTGGTAGAAGGAATATGCAAGTAAGACTGTGTATTAGAAAGCTTAGCTTTTAGCTTCTGCCACCAGTTGTGTTCTCTGGAATTATTTGGGGCAAAAGATAATGTGGCAATATTAATTGTTCCTGATGTCTTGATTTTCTGTTTAGGTTACACATTTGTTTGATAATGGAGGGACTGTCTTCTTTGCTATTTTCATGGCAATTTGGGGTAAGTACATTTTTAATTTTTTTTTTTCATTTTAATTTCACCTAACCCTTTTATATGATTACTTGGTAAAGAGAGATTATATCTCTTGATAAAGTCTAAAGAAGGATTTTATCACACAAACTTATTTTTTCGTGTTTTCATTCACTTTTTTTCTGTGCCAATAGTGGGTGAAAATAATGCCTTTTATTGCTAATGTAATGACTGTCTTTAGTGTCTTAAATGTCTTTAAGCCTGAATTTTATATTACGCAGGCCAAAGTCTTTTTAAAGGCAAACATGTAGGTTAATTTACTGATCTTTAGACAATATAAAAATCACATCTTGTAGAGGATTCTTACAGAATAAATGAGAATGATTTTGTAGGAACTAATTAGAGGAAAGTATAGGAAAGGTTTGATGTTAAGTGCTTACATTAATTAAAATATTTGCATTCAAATTCTCAATCTGAATCTTTCATTATGTTCACACTGACATTGCACACACTGTGTTGTGGGGTTCAGAGTCAAGCAGGGGGATATCCACAGAGGCCACTGTTGAAGAGGACTTACCAAGACCAGTCTTGCCCCTTGTAGAAAGTGAGTGTAATAGTGCCATGAAAGCCAGATTTGATGGTTCCAGCATGAAATGCTTGGTGGAATTAGTTTTCAGTAAAGCTAACTGTATTTTGCTGCTGGGAAATAGGGAAGAAGAATAGAACTAAAGATAATTAATTATACCAATATGAAAGTTTGTCATTGTAAACCCTGAGAAAATAACACCAGTCCACATATGTACAACTGTCTGAGTTCAAGCCAGAGTTTTCAAGTTTTAAATCAAATGGCACACAATAGCTTTATTTATGTAATATGTATGAGTAAGCATTAATGATTCTTACTTAAAGTGAAGGATGAACAAATGTCACAAATTTTGAAGGGTGATGTGGTAAAAGCAATAAACAACATACAAACAAAAGCAAGACATCAAAGAGTTACATAGAAAACAGAAGCACATGCCCATACATGCAAAGATCATAATTGGATTGTTAAAAATTAATATGATATAACTGAAGGGCACACTTTGATTGTTTGCCTCAGTGGTATTTCTTCATTTGTTCCTAGTCTTGCTATTACAGCATTGCAATTATTACTACTTTTTAATAAATTCCTAAAATACATTGCAGTTAGTTTTATGGTTACCAATGCAGACAACACTGGTAACTTCTTAGCATCTCTTCATCTCTGTCTTCAAGTTCTCTTAGAGAGAACTCTTTCTGTTTTCATCTGAGGCCAAGGCTCAAGTGTAAGGAGGAATTGGCTTATATGACACTGTTTTACCACTATCAGGAAAAAGGGAAGGTGAAAGCTGAGCATAACATTTTTCTTCATTTGAAGCAGCAGAGTGACATTCTCATGTAATATAGGTGAATGTGCCTCGGACTTTCAGTCTGCTACCCAACATGCTGGTTACAAGGTTAGAAATCAGGCTCTGGCTTTGATGGGTCATATGCTGTTTTTATGATTGAACTCGATAGGAATGGAAACACTGCACGTACAGACTCAAATCTTTACCTTTAAATAAATACCTGTTTAACCCATATTAAGTGTGACTGACGAGTTTCTCTCTGGGGGATGTGTGTGCGTGTGTGTGTATGTAATTTACTCACATATCAAATAAAACCTCATTGCAGCGTTCACAGGCAGTTAGTGAGATAACTCCATTGACATGATCCACAGTCTCCACACTGAATAAAGCATTTCAGCAGAGCATAATAACATGAGCATGTCCCTTGTGTGTTGTTTTCTCTGCATTTTGTTTTGTTTATTCTGTGTCTTTACAACTATGTGCTTTTCATATTCTTTATTTAGGCATGTCTGGTAATGGCAAACAGATAAATGAGGCAATTATTTGCATTATACTGCTGTAATTTTATGATTTAGCTGGGCAGAACTGGACCGTGATTTTTAGGATACCTGTATACATAGCAGAGGTAATTCCTTTCCTCTCATGTTTAGTAGTTCTTCTATCTGACCTGTACTGACATCTGTTACATAATTTCTACAGATCTAGTCTGCAATTCAAACAGATCAGTTTGACAGAGGAGTAGAAGCTTATCTTCTTTTTTTCCCATCAATGTTGATTTTAATTTTGTGTCATAGTAGTCAAAAGTTAGATGAAGTTCGTGTTACTTAGTAGTTCCATTCTCTGCAGCAAACTTCAAGTAATCCAAACTGAGTAATCCAAGTAAATCTAATTAATTTGTCATATTCACCAAGGGAGGTATGAATGTAAAGTGGGGGAGAATAATGCCGTGAGTCATTTATCAGATAGAAATTATATTTGGACACAACAGTTTCACTTCAAGGTAGTTAAATTGAATATTTTTTTTGTATTGATACTAAAATATCATCACAGTGCTAGCCAGGTTTTTCTCTGTTACGATGTCTGCATTGTTGGCAAAAGTTACACGAGCCAGAATCTTCCGTGGGTGCTATTTGTCTCCATTATTTCTAAGAAAGCAATTAAAATATCCTTCCAGGAAAACCATAGGTTGATCATTTAGTTACAAAGTAAAGTAGTGATGCTCTGCTACCTGGACCCTGCCTGTTGCATATCAGCGTGTCGTGTGATTTTTTCCTTAGTTTTCAAAACACTGTTTGCACAGTGATGGCTGTAAGATAACAGCTGCTAGGTTGTTTCTGGAAAAAATGAAAGGCTGTAGACAACAGGCAAGAATATGATCTCAAACAAACATTACGTTGAAGGGTGGGATGGTGTGATGTCAGCCATAGGAATGCCATTGGATGGGCACCCTGCATTGTCTTCCTCTGTCCTGTCTGCTGTGCTGGTTTTGTCATCTGATGCACTTCCAAAACTGGTATCATATGGTCCAAGTGAGTTGTCTAAATGGAGAACTGAAGGGATAAGGTAATTTTTTAAAAAAATATATTACTTGAAAGATTTGTATTCCCACACACTGGATATCTCTTGGATTAATTCATCAGCCCTTCACAGTTAACTCCAGTTAACCTCTTTCTGACATATTGGAGAGCTAAAGATAAAGGCTCTGATTCACCGTCTTCTGCAGATAACTTGTGTACTCCCAGCAACACCCATTTGGCATCCACATGGGTGATCGGCTTTCAAAGCTACTTCCTACTCTGCTGTTCTGGCAGCTTTCAGCTCTTGCATTTAAGCCCCAAAAGGCGTACTGCCGGAGTTTATTTTGATTTTATTTTATATGAGAAAAAAGGTGTGTTTAGTCTCTCAGTGTTTGTTTAAACTTTTCAAAATAAAGTCCAGGAACATGATATAAATATTTGGAGGGTGATTACATTTTCATACAAGCTAATATATACTCATGGAGAAGGCAAAAGCAATTTTTAAATTTTTAAACCTCTTTAAAATATTTTTACTCCTAAAAACAGATATAGTTTCATCTTTCATTCTATAATTGATGTTGGATGAGTAAAGAGTCTAGCTTTTTCTTTGTTAATCAGTTTGGAAGTTTTTGAGCTATAGTTTTGAACTCACAGTCCTTTGATCAGGTTCACTGATACTAGATATGATGTTTCTGATATTTCAGAGTTTAAAAAAAATAACTTGTAAGGAGGAGCGTTAAGAGAACTATTGGTTAAGCTAAAATTTAAAAATAATATATTAGTGTCAGTGGAAAACTAGTTTGACTGGAGTTGATGATATCCTAATAATTCCATAGGACCAGACTATTTTAGCAGTCCTGTGCAGAAATAAGAAGTGTTCTTATGCCAAACGCTTGGCTCTTCCTTACCTGGGTCACTCCTTGTATCGTCATAAAGCCGTCTGTGGGAAAACAACTCAGATCTTTTCTTACGACATATAAAATATCCAATCAGGCCAATTAATATAGATCCCAAAATGGCTCCAACAGTGACACCAACTGTCACTCCTTTGTTGGTTTTGGCTGGGAGAGAAAGAAAGAAAGACAGTTGAATGGAAGTCATAAATCTGTAAAACGAGATACTTCGTTCTGGCTTTACAGCAGTTGAGGACTTTGTGGAGTGAGGCTTCTCACCAAGGATCTGAAACACTTTGCAAACTATTACTAAACCAGACTCTCTGGAGAAACTTTCTGCTCTTGTAAAAGAAAAAAAACATCCCCATCCTTTAGTTTTAGGGTAGTAACGAGTTTAGAAGGAAAAAAAAAACCAAAAAAAGAAAATGTGCCTGAATGAGTTTTTTGTCAAAAGAAAAGTTCCAGGTTTAATTACTGAATCAACTACTATCCTTTATTTAAAGAAATAAGCAGTAATCACTCTTTGAATGCAATTACTCATAAGCATTTAAGCCAGCAGTTAAAATTGCAGCCTCTGAATCTCAAAATATTAAATTTTAGAGTACCAATTTTTGCATACGCAAGGTTAGAAATCCAGTAATGCTTTTTGGCGTCTTTTCAGTTAGCAGGATAACTGCATTCCTTCAAGATTTCCCTCAAATTTCATAAAACTTTTCTTCAAGGTATTCAGTTTTTATTGGAACTGAACTTGCTCTCCCACCCCCCTTCCTTTGCAGTCTGTGTTATCTAAAAAATCAGGTAGAATGTAATTACTAGAACTATGATGGGAAACATGAAACTCTGATGCTCCTTCAGTTCTTAGAACAAACTGTACTGTACTGGTTATGATGGATAAGCCTTTCAGTCCTGTGTTAAAAGCTTGAAAGATAATTAATGGCAAAAAATTACTGTGCCTTCTAATCTTTCCTTTTCTTTTCCTGAAGACCTGATTCACAGTAGCAGGATAGAAAAGTGCCATGACAGTTTTATGCTCTGTTGTTTTCCCACGCATACTTAACTTGGTAATTAAATGCACAATGAGTAATTCCTTTGGAAGTGTTTATAAGAAGTCATCTTTGGTCATGAAAGTTTCTGAACTTAAGTAAATTGATATGTGATACATTTTAAATGGAATTTCTACACATCTACTTTGAAGGTGCACTCCAGTGTGCATAGGCAGCACCTGTCATTAGGTTTCCTCACTCTTGGAAGTGTTAACAAAGGAGTAAACACTAAATTTTAAAACTATATTTTTTAGTTTGGTGAGCTTTATATTTAGTCTGTAGCAGGTCGCTTATGACTTCACACATCTTATAAAACCTCCAGTTCAATTAAACGAAGGTTTTATTTCAACATTATTATTTTATTTAACTACTTGGACTTTAGTTAGATTCTTACCTTCACTGGCGTCTTTTGGATTAGGTGATGCAGTGGAAGTGTTGCTGGAATTATAATTCAGCTTTGTTGTCTGCTGAATGGGGTTGATATTTGGGGTAGGACTGTCCTGTTTCACCGTGGGTGATGTCAGAGTGACAGTGACTGGGTACAGCATAGTGAGGTTGGTCGGAGAGTTATCACTGGGAAGCACCAAAGCCCTGGGAGTACTGTAGGTGGCTGTGGAGTGACTTGGTGTCACTGTGGAAGTAGGTGTAGCTGCAGCACTTTTGGTCACTCCAGAAGAGTCACCCATTGTTCTAAATGTTGCTAAAGACGTTGGGCTTCTGTGGAAGTTTATGGTAGAGTTATTTATTCCATCTTTTGATGCGCTTGAAGATAAAGTGGTGCCATCAGAGAACCTTGGGGATGTGCTGTTTGCCCCACTAGTCATTTCTGTTCTTTTCGTTACATTCTCTTTGGCACTGGCAGCTGTTGGTGCAGCGTCGCTGATGATAAAAGGATTTGTGGCAGTAGTCCTATACAGAAAAAATCTCTGTGAAGCTGGTTTCACTGCAGGCTGATGGTTATCTGTAATTGAGCTATTTTGCTTACTTGTTTCTTTTACTTCTCCAGCCTCAGTATTGCTTCTGTTCCATTGAAGTCTTGCAAGCAGGAAAATGAGAATCATTCCACAAGAGGGTTGCATGGTGTTGAGCTTAAAGTTTGTTACATACAGAACCTGCAAGAAATTCACTTTTGTCTATGATTTTATTTTACAAAACAAAGCTACTCAGTAAAGACCCAAATGAGATTATAAAAGGAATGTTATACAAATCTCACTAATTTACCACGTGTTGATGCTGAAAATTTTGTGACCCTAGGAGTTCAGAATGACCTAAACCAATATTGATGATCAACAAAATTGATCTCATATTGATCAATGTGTATCGCAATATTGATCTTGGTGTGCTTACGGAGATGTTATGGGATAGCTCATGTGACTGGAAAGTTCCAGTGAAGGGCTGCACACCATTTAGGAGAGGCAGACCTGGAAGGCATGGTGGTGGAGTTGCCCTGTGTGCGAGGCAGCACTTGGAATGTATGGAGTTCTGTCTTGGGTTGGATGATGAGTGACTGGAGAGGTTATGGGTTAGGATAAAAGGGCAGACTATTATGGGTGGCATTGTTGTGGGTGTTTGCTACAGTGTGTCTGATCAGGAGGGGGAAGAGGATGAAGTCTTTTACAGACAACTTGAAGCAGCCTCAAAGTCGCAGGCACTGGTTCTTGTGAGGGACTTCAATGACCCTGACATCTGCTGGGGAAGCAACAGAATAGAACACAAAATGTCCAGGAGGTTCTTGGAAAGCAGTGATGACAACTTTCTGAAACAGTTAGTGGAGGAACCCACAAGAAATGATGTGTTGCTCCGCCTCATGCTAACAAACAGGGAAGACCTTGTTGGAGATGTGAAGGTGACTGTGATTGTGGAGTTCAGTATTGAGCAAAGAGGAAGCAGGGCAGCGAGTAAGATTACAACCATGATCTTCAGGAGAGATAACTTTATTGTTTTTAGGGATCTCTTGAAAGAATCCCATGGGAACAGGCCCTTCAGGGAAGAGGAGCCCAAGAGAGCTGGTTTGTATTCAAGGATCATTTCCTCCAGAGTCAAGAACAATGCATCCTGATGAGCAAGGAATCAGTCTGGCAAAGGGGGCAAGAGACCTGTGTGGATGAATAAAGAATTCCTGTCATTACTCAAACATTAGGAGGTAATACACAGGAGACAGAAGCACAGCCAGGCCACTTGGAATAAATATAGAGAGCTTGTCAGAGTAAGTAGAAATGAGAAAAGAAAGGCCAAGGCCCATCTGGAATGGATACCAAGGACAACAAGAAGGACTGATTCAAATGCATCAGTAACAAAAGGAAAACTAAGTATAATATGTTGATTACTAAATGGAGGGGGGCCCTGGTAGCTGAAGAGACTGAGAAGGCAGAGTTAGTGAATGCCACCTTTGCATTGGTCTTGACTGACAAGACCATCCCTCAGGAATCTCTTCCAGATGCCCAGAGTAAAGGAAGATCAAAAGGAAGACTTTGCCTTGTTCAAAGAGGATTGGGTTAGAGAACACTTAAGACAAACCTGGCATCCACAAATTCATGGACCTTGACAGGATGCATCCATGAGTGTCAAGACAGCTGACAGACACCATAGCTAGCCTGTTCACAGTCATCTTTGAAAAGTTGTGGCAGTCAGGAGAGGTGCCTGAGGACTGGAAGAAAGCAGATGTCACCCCAGTCATCAAGAAGGGAAAGGAGGACCCAGGGAACTACCAGCCAGTCAGCCTCACCCCTGAGAAAGGTGATGGAGCACTTCATTCTAGAAGCCATCTCAACACACATGGATGACAAGAAGGTGATCAGGAGTAGTCAGCATGGATTCACTAAAAGTGAATCATGCCTGACCACCTTGACTGCCTTCTAGATGAAACAACTACCTGGATGGATGAGGGGAGAGCAGTGGATATTGTCTAGCTTGATTTCAGCAAGGCTTTCACCACTGTCTCACAACATCCTCATAGGCAAACTCAGGAAGAACTGTGGACTGGATGAGAGGACAGTGAGGTGGATTGAGAACTGGCTGAGCAGCAGATCCCAGTGGTCTAGTTGGAGGCCTGTCACTAGTGGTGTTCTCTGAGGTCCAATACTGGTCCCAGTATTGTTTAATTTATTCATCAGGATGAAGGGACAGACGCCTCCTTAACAAGTGTGCTGAGGACACAAGGCTGGAGGAGTGGCCGATACCCCAGAGTGCTGGGCAGCTCCTCAGCAGGACCTCAGCAGGCTGGAGAGATGGGCAGAGAACTGTGTCAAATTCAACAGAGGTCCTGCACCTGGGGAAGAATTACCCCTGCACCAGCACAGGCTGGGGCTGACCTGCTGGAAAGCAGCTCTGTGGAGAAGGACCTGGGGGTCCTGGTAGGTAACAAGCTGTCCATGAGCCAGCAGAGCCCTTGTGGCCAAGGAGGCCAGTGGTACCCTGGGTGCATTAGGAAGAGCATTGCCAGCAGGGTGAGGGAGGTGATCCTGCCCCTCTACTCAGCCCTGGTGAGGCCATAACTGGGGTGCTGTGTCCAGTTCTGGGCTCCTCAGTACAAGAGGGACTTGGAGCTCCTGGAGTGGGTCCAGTTTAGAGCCACAAGATGATTAAGGGACTGGAGTATCTCTCTTACAAGGACAGGCTGAAGGAGTTGGGCCTGTTCAACCTCAAGAAGAGATGACTGGGAGGGGACCTCATCAGTGTATCTAAGTATCTGAAGGGAGGGTGTCAAGTGGATGGACCAGGCTGTGCTTGATGATGCCCAAGCAATAGGACCAGAGGCAATGGACAGAAACTGATGCACAGAAAGTTCCACCTGAGTATGAGGAGGAATTTCTTTACTGTGCGCACTGGAACAGGTTGCCCAGAGAGGACGTGGAGTCTCACTCACTGGACATATTCCAGAACCATCTGGATGCAATCCTCTGCCATGAGCTCTAGGATGACCCTGCTTAAACAGAGAGGTTGGACCAGATGCCCCACTGTGGTCCTTTCCAACCTTTCCCATTCTGTGATTGTGTGAACAAAAGCTTAAAAAAAAAAAAGCTTAAAGAAAATTCCCTGGTTCTGTAAATAGGCCTCATACTCAGAAGGGAATAATTCAAAACCACTTTGCTATAGAGTGAGGTAATGAAACATATGGATGGCATTATTGGGGCGATATTTTCTGGGCAGACAGCAATTCCAAGAGCATGCTAAAGAGTTATGCTCCATTATGAAGAATTACAACTGTTACAATTAGCCCTGAAATTTGATGGATAATGTTTTGTGACCCTGAGCAGTGAGTGTCATATGAGTGCTACCAGGAATAAGTTGTAAACTAAATCAGTCCAGGGGTTATGAATGATGCTGGATTTGTGTGGAAACTTCTTTTCCTATGTGAAGCTGGAAACTCTATATTGTGCATTAATTTTCCAAATGTTAGATTGAGAAGTATGAGAAAAACCCACTGTGAAGTCACATGATGGTAGTAGGTTTACTGTTCAGTATATCTGTGGGGTTTTGGTGGTGGGTGTTTTTTCTATGTATGAGACAGATTGAGATCATGAGGTTTTAACTCCCACATATAAGATCTCATGTGACAGCACAATTAAGTTGTATAATAAGTTATTCTTCAGCATCATTAATTGTGTGTCCATGTATGTGGGTACTTTACCGTCTGAAGGAGGAAGATTTATACCTGGAAAAAGTAACTATTTCTTTTGTCTTCAGCCTCTCCTCCTACTTTCTTATGCTTTTTCCTATGAGTGTTTTGTTTGAAGGTTTGTGTTGTGTTGGGGCTTTTTTTGGAGGGGGAGAGAGGAGTAGGGGAGAGAATAAGGGTGGGTTTTTTAATTTGTTTTGTTGTGTGTTTTTTTTTTTAATTTAGTTGTGTATTTTCCCCAGTCTAGCTTCTTTGTATGTAATACCATCACGAGCAATGCAAAGAGCACACACAATAATGGTAGATAGCAGTCAGCTGTGGGTAACGCTGTATCAATGGATAATTAAATATCACATCAAGGTATCTGATTTTGGCCTTATTCTTACCTATTTTGTGGTTTGAAGGCGGCACCATTACTCAAAACGTGTGCCTTTATAAAATGCCATTTAATCTACTTTTTAATGTGTATTCCATTTCTCCACACTGCTTATTTTCCAAGTTAAGATAGCGCTGTGGTGGGAAGGACCTATACTTTGAAAACATTTGTAACTTTCTTAGCAAAAATGAAAAAGATAACTTCTGCTCAAGTATCAGGAAAATTCAGGATAACCACTTTGTTCCCAAACAAGCAAGCCAAGGAAAACCCTTTTTAAGTTAAATTACCAGCTCCAGTTGTGTTTACAGTATGAACAGTAGGCCTTCAGATGGCTATGAAATGCTGTGCTATCTGAATATTAGATTTTGATTTGCTAGTAGTAATGGCTGCAAAAAAAAAACCTGAAGAAAAAACCCATCATTTTCAAACACATGACTTTCATTTTAACAGTATTACTGGTTTAATTCAGTGACATGTTCTTTCCTTCCTTGTGTTAAGTCATATTACTGAACAAGTTGTGTTTGGTCAAATTCCTTGTTATCTGTGCACTGGAACTAAACTACATTGCGAAATTATGCTCAATTCACTTTGACTGTAACTTTAATTCCTAGAGCAGTGTAAAAAGGAGTCAGTATCCTTGCTGAGCAAATCCTATGTAATTTTTGTCATTGTCTTACTTGTGTTATCTTTATGTGAGGCCATAGAGAAGAAACCTCCTTGCTTTGAAAGTTGTAGTTCTCAAGTAAATGTTAAAGGCAGCTATGAACAGATTATTAATGAAAAAAAAAAAGGTGGTGATTTTTGATTCACTGGTATTCACATTCCTCAGTACCAGCTCAGTGGAAATCAGTGCAATATAGCCTGAAGTGAGTGGAATGCCATCTGTATGGGATTAGGTGCAGTTCAGTTACCTAGATTAGCTCTACCTATTCTTACAGCATGAAAAAGGAGGGGTTTTACTTAGGATGGTCACCATCATGTTTCTTAGTGGATTTTGCACTCTGCATTTTTTTCTGTGCTTCTAGAGTCAATTGCATCTGAGACCTATGACAGCTGAATAAATAAAAAAAAAAGCCAGTTCTAGAAGGGAGACGGTTAAAATTTCTCATTGAATCTATGGCTTTATGAAGACATGTAGTGGCCCTTGTTTGAGGAATTCACCAGGATGTGAATACAGTTTCCCATAAAAGTGGCCCTCCAATGTGAACCTTAGTATGTAAAAATGGATTTTTGGCATGATAAAGTAATTGCAACATGCATTCCTGACTACAACCCTAGCCAGTGAGAGGTGTAATGTCTGCAAAACCTTCAACTTCTTATGGATAGATAATAGAGTCTTCAGAACTATAAATTCAAGTTACCTTCCTTTTGCATGTCACTAAATTGAACCTTTCATCATTTTCCTACCTTATATTAGTTATTAGAAAGCAATTTAATTTATGGAGGAAGTGGTGATGTGATTAACAAATTGTTCATGGCACATTTTGATCTGAGGTAATATTCATATTTGCAGAATTTTCACACTTGAAAAAGCCTCATAAAGCAGATAATTTTTACCTTTACATCAGTGAACCAAAAATAGATGGCACATATAAAAAGAGAGATAGAGAATTTAACTTCCAGAATTCAGAAAGAAATAATTGCAAATGATCGTCCCAGAAACATACTGGATGTTTGTTCATGTGACTCTGCTCTAAAATTCATATTGCTCTCCAAGAATTAAATACTTCTAAGTTTAATGAGCAATGAACATTACATTGTTAAGCTTAAATATATTTTAATTTTTGTTATGAGAAAATATCTAAGTTTTTAGTGAATTATGAAGAGGAATATAAATATGAATTGTAGTTTATAACTAACTCAATTTTTACTCTCTGTTATTATCTAGCAACCTAGTACAAGTGCACTGGCCAGACTTCCAAAGTGTGTGTTTCCTGTTCATTTTTGGTAGAACTAAACTCACCAAAGCAATAACAATGTAGTTTCTAACAGAACTTTGCCATAAAGTGACATACGTGGAATACTTCTCTTCACCACCACCATCAACCCTCCCCTGCATTTAAAAAGGGCTCTGAACTTACTTTGAGAGAAATTCTGTACTTCCTTGATAAGGAGCATAAATACTCACAAAAGAGAAGTATGAGTTTGAGGCAAATACTGGCTGTCATTGCTTATGATTGCTACTTCTCTGCTTTAATGCTTGAAGCACAAAATGGTTTTTATTTTCAGTTATTTTCTCAGAACTACACTCTAACTGGCATTTGACTACAACAGTACCAATTGCCTGCCCGAACACAGTATAAAAGAATATTGTCATTATTAATCAGATCCACTAATACGCATTAAAAACCCCTCAGACTTACCTTTGAGCACTGCAAAACATGAAAGTACCTGTTGAAATACTGCTGTTGCCCAGAGTGCAATTAGTCTGGTGGGGAGAGGGGGGTGCAGGTACAATAAGGGTGGCTGTGTGACAGCAGTCAGGAACACCCTGTGCTGGAGAGGCGAGGTGAGGCGAGGTGGGGCAGCCCTTCACCGCACCCCTGGGAACCAGCCCCACCAACTCTGTGTGGTCAGACCCAGCTCTGTCACTGCAGAGTCCGCACAAATTGCAGTGCTTATGGTAAAGTGGGCAGACAGTGCTTATTGCTTAATAATTTCAAAGTCTTTGAGCTAGTGTTTCAGAAGAGTGACTGCTTTCTGTAAGCTGGAGGAACTCTTGCTCTGCATACTATGCAACTATTAGTTTAACAAAAGATAGCTGCTTCTTATCACAGTTTCTTACACTTGGTGAGATGAGAACTGGCAAAGGCCTGTCTTCTACAGAATAAAGCAGCAATATGAGTTCTGCTAAGAAAAGCATGCTGCTATAAATGGATCTGATCCTATCTCCAAATATGTTCATATTAGCAATAATTTAAGAAAACAATGTAGTTCCACATTTTCTGAATTTGTCAGACATTATTAATTTTTATATAACCAGCTAGGGATCTGAAGGTTACAAGTGTTAGTCCTCTCTTTAGGTTTTATATAAAAAATACTGGATTAAAGTAGGAGTGAAAAAGTCAGTCATATCATATAGAACTTCATATACTCATTTAGTTGACCTGTGACTTTTTTTTATTCTTTAAGCCTTTATGTATATTTATTCTAGGCTGGTATGTGGTGAAGAGAGACTCAAATATGTTTCAGTATTGTGTGACTATTTGAGTGGAATGCCATGATGTTGTCATCTGTTTCCACTTTAAATTTTTAAGGAATCAAGTGCAAATACTGTTTCATAACTTATCCTCGAGATAAGCGTTGAGGATATGGTATCTACAGGAAGCGTTTATATGGAAACAGCTGGTGGTGTTTTCTTGAAAATACTGCATGGACAAGTGGAAGTTCTGTGAGATGGATCAAGTTCTATGCTTTCCAATATCCCTTTTGGGGGAAGTAAATAGTTTATGTGGCATGACATGGGGTGGTCTGTGAAAGGAGGAAGGACAGAGTCTGAAACTTTGGTTTTGGTTTTCTGGTTTGTGGTTTATTTCTTTGGAATCTAACATTCTCTGCAGTGTGTATCAGCAAGCTTCCATCTCACATTTATTGCTGTGCCTGGGTGGATAGGCATCTGATTGACATGAGATCTGAAAACAGGCACCACGAGTGTGTGTCCAAATCTTACACAGCATTAACCAAATTACAAGTGGCATACTGGGGTCAACAGTATTCCTCACACCAGCATGCACACATTATAGTGTGCCTTTCTGAGAGCTTTTGAAAAGAAAGGTTATTTGAATAGATATATAATATTTGAAAAATATCAATGCCTTAAATATATAGCCTGAAATTCTGTTGAAGTATATCTAGTGCAGTGCTACAAAAGTCATACCTCTCTAGTGCTGTCCTGGGAAGGTGTGCTTGCTCCCTCTTTTGTTTGTTAGCAGTTTATTTCATGTTATGAAAGTAAAAACTGTTTACCTGAGTGACTTACCTAAAGGAAGGTGTTTGTGATTGAGTTCTTGGCTTAGGGTTGTGCACCTGCTGGTTCTGAGTGCTGGCCCACTGCTCCTGGAGGGCAAAACCTCAGCAGTGAGCCCAAGCGTGAGCAGATTCGGAGCTGTGGCCATATGGAGGCAAAGTGGTTCAGAGTTCTCCAGGAGTGTGGGAGGAGACCCAGCTATCCTTCAGCTATAGCTGGTATCTTTTAAGTGCCAGTTTCAATTCTGAAGAGTATTTCTCAGTAGTAGGTGTGGTACCAAATTGGTAGGACTGTTTTTATTGCATAGTTTTGCTGTAGAGAAGTCCAGCTAATAAAACTGAATAAGTAATTGAGAAGAGTAATTTAGAAGGGGCCTGGCTGGCTATGATGGAACTCTGCAGAGAGGCAGTGGAGACAATCCCCAACTCCTTATTGAAAATCCTCTTTGCAGTAATATTTTAGGTAATAGATACACCACTTATTTTGTCACCGTGATGTTTATAAAACATGTGGAAGAGATGTGCTTACATAATAGTCTTGAGTTCTCTTTCTCTGCTCTCTTCTTTCCTTCAATAGCATTTAACTGCAGCCATTCATCAGTTATTCTGTTGACAGTGTAAAATTTTTGTTTTGCTTAAGATTGTATCCACACACAACCAATCTTTCCTGTCTTAACCATCAAATATCGCCCTACTCATTTTCTCAGAGATTAAGAACTATGTAAAGCACAGTATGCCTGCATACTGTGGATTTGGACTACGTGGGCTTTAATAAAACCTTTGACACTGTTTCCCACAGCATTCTCCTGGAGAAATTAGATACTCATGGTCTGGATGAGTGCACTCTTTGCCCAGAGAGTGATGGTGAATGGAGTTACATCGGTTGGTGGCTGGTCACGAGTGGGGTTCTACAGGGGGCAGTACTGGGGCCAGTCCTGTCTTCATATCTTTATGAATGATCTGGACAAGAGAATTGAGGGCACCCTCAGCAAGTTTGCAGACCAACCAGGTAGGGTTGGAGTGCTGATCTGCTGAAGGGTAGGAAGGCTTGGTAGAGGGATCTGGTCAAGCTGGATCAATGGCCTGAGGCCAACTGTATAATATTCAACAAGGCTATGTGCCAAGTCCAGCACCTGGGTCACAAGAGCACCCTGCAGCACTATAGGCTGAGGACAGTGGCTGGAAAGCTGCCCAGTGGAAAAGGACCTGGGATGCTTGTCCACAGCCCAGTGAACATGAGCCAGTGTGTGCCCAGGTGGCCAGGAAGGCCAGTGGAATCCTGGCTTGTGTCAGGAATAGTGTGACCAGCAGGACCAGGGCACTGATTGTCCTCCTGTACTCGGCACTGGAGAGGGCACACCTCAAATCATGTGTTCAGTTTTGGGCCCCATAATACAACACAGATACTGAGGTGCCTGGAGCATGGCTAGAGGAGGGCAGAGGTGCTGAGAAAGGGTGTGGAGCACAAGTCATTTGAGGAGTGGCTGTCAAAGTGGGGGCTGTTTAGCCTGGGAGAAGAAGGCTTGGGGAGACCTTACTGCTCTGTATAAGTACCTGACAGGAGGCTGTAGTGAGCTGGGTGTCAATCTCTTCTCCTAAGAAGCAGGGTGACAGGAAATGGCCTCATGGTGTGCCAGGGGAGGTTTAGGGTGGAGATTAGGAAAAATTTTTACCAAAAGGGCTGTCAAGCATTGGAATGGGCTGCCCAGGGAAGTGGGGAAGTCACCATCCCAAGAGGCGTTTAAAAGATGTGTATATATTTATTTCACTTAGGGACTTGGTTTACTGGGAGACTTGTCAGTGCTGTGTTAACGATTGGACTTGATGAGCTTTGAGATTTTTTCAAAGCTAAATGATTCTATAATTATTTTAGATCTTCATCAGCAGTGTGAGTATTGCCAGTGTAAGGGCCATAAACGTAAGGTAACTTGAATAAGGATTGAAAGAAATTTCTGGAAGTGTACAGTCAGTAGTTGCAGATTATATTGTGGAGCACTGAATAAAAAAATCCCTAAATTAGTGGGTTTTTACCACAATGCTTGACAAAAGAAAAGGAACTACAGCATGTATTGTGGGATTTAAAATTCAGAACAGCAATTGGAACTGTAAAATGGGCAGCAGTGTGCCCAGGGAAAAGCAGGAGAGGCACCAGATAATGTTTTCTCTGGGAAACTGGTGGCTTGTGTGTGACCTCTAAACTGAATTATCCTGAACCCTCGAGCAGCAGAGAAAAGCTCTGTCAGGTCAAAGCAATGGTAGAACAAGAATGGTCTCATCTTTATGTTCAAATGGTTGGCTTAGTCACCTGTCTTGTTTTTCTAGAGAAACAATTGATAAAAACCAAGGCTTACCATCTTCAGAGTGTGGAGATCATAAGACACGAGTCAGTAAGTTCCTCGCAGCCAGCACTGGAGAGGCTGGATTGCATGGAAAGCAGTTGGAGACAGTGGTGTTAGCAGTGTGATGCAGTAAAATAAAGGCAAAACTAGAAAGGATCCAGGCTTTCTGTAGAACTGGACAGATAGTTGAATTTCAAATTTCTGGGTTTTTTTTGCTGTTACTTAAACTAGAACTTTACAGCAGAAGTGTTGTGAGTTACTTTTCTTCCAGCATGCAAAGTGTTTTTCTATACTTTTAACTTTTTTCTCAGTAGCCCTGTAGAACAGCAAAATTACCATGAATTCTGTTCTATTGTGGGAAAGAGAGTATTGCACCATTTTTTAAGATGTCAGTTGAGTCTGGAAAAGGCATACTTTAGTTGACAGGTATAGTTAGCTGCTTAAATAGGAGAGCTGGGTGCTGGTCTTACTAGGAGAACTCCTAAGTACATGGAGAATCTGGTTATGATCTCACGCCTAGATTAGAAATAATTGTTTAAAGAATTACTTAGTAGTAAAATTGTTACAGTATAAAACTAGTATAGATGGGAAAGAAGTGGTCTTGATTAGGACTGAATAAAATGTGATCACACTTTAACTCTTCATCAGTAGTTACCGTTGTGCATGTGTATTATTGTTTCTTCAAGGAAAGATGTTACTTTTTGAATAAAATTAAAAGGAAAATTAAAAAGTATGGCACTGTCTCATATTGCTGGGTACCTGTCTCTGTACAGATGTAGCAGACAACAAAAAAAATGAGTCTTAGATAAACATTGAAAATAGTGTTTCAATTTTAACAGTGATTATCCTGAAGTTACAGTTTTCAGATTCTCTGGGGAAAACTGTCAGAAAGTGACTAACAGCAGTTATCACATTACATTACTGATTTTTGTGAGGTCTGCATGGCCCTTTTTTCTTTTGCTATGATTAAACTGCAGTTGTTTTCCACAGCAACAGTCTTTCTAGAGTTTTGGAAAAGGCGGAGAGCTGTATTAACCTATGACTGGGACCTCATAGACTGGGAAGATGAAGAGGTAAGAAGAAATACAAGTAAACTTGTAAAGTTTGCTATCAGCATGTTTTAAGTGTAAATATCAATCCATATTGTATATCATCATCTGAGTTTGTAATTCAGATTATGTTTGTATTTATAAAACTAGTTGCAGAATAAGCAGGTATATTTGAGACTATATAAGGATACTTTGCCTTCTGCAAGTAGCGTTATGATTCCAAATGTAATTCTACATTTATCAAAAGTATCCTTTGAAAGACTGAGTGGAAATACTTTCTGTACAGAGGACAGGAGCTACTGTTGATGCCAGCACAGATGCCTTTGAGTTCTATGGTTTCTTGTACTGGAAATTCCTGATCCTGCCTCAAAATGGGACCAAGACAAGCAAAAGGGACAGAAACTAGATTTTATATCCTTTGAGAGGCATAGATTATCCTTTGAACATTCTGCTATCAGAATCAGGAATAATAAAATGATTTTATTACTTCATAAATCATTAGTCAGCACAGCTGTAATTCAACCATATTGGTGATTTAATTGCAGTTTAAGTTGATAGACTTTACTATTACTTGTTTTATAGTTTCCATAGATGGGTAGATACAAGCTGGTGGCTTCTAATAAATGGTTTCATATCACAAAAAGCACCATTATAACTGGCATTAGTTTTCTTACCAATTTCTGCAGACAATCAGGAGTCTTTTTTATATCCTCACTGAGTGGGGAAGGCTCTTAAGGTTTCTGTTCTTTGCTGGTCTCTGGCCCTATTTCCAAGGATTTTCAAAAGAGCAAATTATTTAGGTATTTGAGTTGAAGCATTATAAAAATAATTTGTATCAGTATAATTTTCTGCATTATAGCACATTTATGTCTGATTCTTGAGAGAAATAAGTAATACAACCAATGGAATCCACCCTGTCATTCCAGGAAGAGCTGCGTCCCCAGTTTGAAGCTAAATATTCCCAAGTTGAAAGAGTAAACCCCATCACGGGAAAACCTGAACCTTTTCAACCTTTCCCTGATAAGCTCAGTCGACTGATGGTGTCTGTCTCAGGAATATTCTTCATGGTGATGTTTAATAATATTAGAATTATTTTATTGTAATTCATCTTACTCCGATGTAAATAGTAACTCATCCTGACTGCATTCATTAAAATTACTGGATTTACATAATATAGGCAAAGCTGATGCTCTCAGTCTTGCCTCTTGTTTAAGGATCTCTTTCAAGAGGTGGAATGTAGTTATATTGTAAAAGAACAGTAAAAAAATATTTAACTCATCTGCTATTTCTGTTCTCTCAAATTCTTCTCTCCAAAACAAATAGAAATCCTTGAAACACTTGTTGATTTATTGTTTCGGTAGATATTATTTCAGGTGTGATTTCTTTTGTTCCAATATCTCTACTCATGAATACACACTTGCAGATCTCACTGGTCCTCACCGCAGTGTTCGCAGTCGTGGTGTATCGACTGGTAGCCATGGAGCAGTTTGCTTCTTTCAAGTGGTATTTCATCAAGAAGTATTGGCAGTTTGCAACGTCTGGCACTGGAGTCTGTATCAATTTTATGATCATCATGTCACTCAATGTTGTAAGTCTTCTGCTCTTTTAAAGGAGTGATTAATTTAAGAGTAATTCTTAGAAGCTTACTGAGTTTACCAGATATCACATTTATACATGTTTGTGCTTATTCATGGAGCGATGTTTGAAGCTGGTATTTCAGGGGGTTGATAATGTTTTTCTCCAATCCCTCTTTAATTTGTGAGTGCACATCTTTGCAAATGTCACCAAGTCACAGGGGTACAGATTCCTGCTTTCTATATTTGCACTTTTGGGTTTTTTTTTTGTATTACTTTTTACAATACATCTCTAAATGAAACTACATTATTTCCTTGGCTGACAATTCATTTTTTAGGTTGTTTTTAATTGATGACTTTTAATTTTTCCCTTTCATTTAAAATGCAGCTGTGATATCAGTGTTGCACGTTCCTGAAATTACTGTGATACATGATTTTGGTGTAAGTTTTTTCTGTCATCTGACAGCAGGGATTTAATCATTTGCTGTTGCAGCACTATGTACATGGATAGAAACTGTTTTTTCAGCTGCAAAATTATTTATCATCTTTCTGTTCCCATACAAGCACAAACAGGTAAAAAGGAATAATAACCCAGCAAACAATGGCTTTAATTATCCTAAGGAGTTTGTGCACTCATTTCTTCTAATCAGTCATGTATTTATTTCTGTTATTATATATGATCATTCTGAGTCATAAAAAGTACATTCAAGTGAACAAGCAAAGCTACCAAAACCAATTTGCTATTTATAGTAAATACTCAAGGAAATATTTTTCAGAGTTGGTAACTGCCTTGTGCTAAGTGTCATTTCAAATAAAGACAGGAGATAGTCAGTATTTTGAGAGATAAGGAAGTTTTCAGTAGAAAGCTGATATCCTTAACCAGGGTGCACATCCATGCAAAGGAAAACGGCACTGTGTAAAGGCTTCTGCCTACTTTTACATCACATGGGTTTGTTCCTGAAGTTAGAGGATACACATCTAGCTGTTGATTAAGAGAACCATTGATGTCTGAATATTTCTCTTGGTCTATTTGCTTGTTTTATCTTTAGTGTATATTTCATATATATACTTACATACATTTACATGGACAAAGAGAACAGGACTAAAGTAGTTCAACAAAGTCTTTATAGGAAACTCTATTCATGTAGCTACATCCCTTCTCCGTGCAGATACCTTGATGCTGTAGGGCAACAGAATAACTCTGCTTTTGATGCTTGTTTTCCTTCTGGATTTGATATCACAACAGCCAGGATATGCTATACTTACACCATATCTCATTTCTGTTTTAGGTATATGAGAAGGTTGCCTATCTCCTGACAGACTTAGGTATGTAGCTCTTCACTAATGGTGTGGTTCTTGCTGGTTGTGTTATATACCATAAAGTAGGGTTTTGAAAACTTCATCCATGCATGGTACATTTCTGGCATTTCCCTAAGCAAGTGAGAAATGTCAAAGAAAGAAAATAAATTATTATTAATTAATTACAGGGAAAATAATAGAAAAGTAAGGAATTTATTCTTCTATTTCTTTCAGTTTTTCATGTTGCATATTCATCATATACATTGAAAAACTCATTTTGGAGCAAAGGTCAAAATACATTCCTTATTCGAATGCTAAAAGGTTTTATCAATTTTCCCCAAATCCTTGGTTATTTTTTAGTAATTTTAATTTGAACTTTCGCGTGGAAAAAAATGGGTTAAGATAAAATTGTGTTGTCCAAGGTAAAATTATGAAGTCATGAATTTTAAAGTAGTTATAATTTTTTCACATTAAAATTTTGTACTGAAGCCTCTAGTTGTGATTCAGTCACAGATATAAAGCTATCTACCTTATAGAAGACAGGAAAGCAAAGACAGAATTTATGATCTCCGACAGTGTCAGTGTGTTACCGTTTAGTGTTTTTACATCCTCACTTTTAGCCCCTGTCAAAATGTGTGAGTCATCCTGTCTGGGTTAAACACAAGCTGGCTGCTTACATTCAATGGCTCCCTCTTCTGGTTAAAGTGTTAAACAAGGCGCTCAAAACTATAGTGCTTCAGGTAACAGGCAGTTGAACAGATTAGCAAGACTCAGAATGTACAGTCAACTTACTCAAAGTATTAAAATATTTTAAAGTATTATTTTAGATCAAGCTCATTTCTATTCCTTTTAAAATGTATTATATAGTTTCAGACCAGGGAATGGGAAGGAAGAGAAATGTTAAAGTGCACAAGCTGTTTTTTCCCCAAATATATGAAATAATTAAAAAAAAAAAGGTGGTTTCTTGAATCAGATATGATGGAGCATTAGGTGTTCAAGCTAGGTATTTCATTACTCTTCCTAAGTCCTTTTAGATCAAAGAAGGACACCTGAACTTATGGGAACAAGTGTCCATATGTGAAGCTAGTAAGCTGTGTAGTTGTATTCACATTTAGTCATCATTAGACCAAAGTAATTAAGTAGTACAACTCCAGGCAGTTTAGGCTTACGACTCATGTATGTGCTTTAATGTAGTTTTTGATGTAGTATATTCCAAATTTGATACATCCATCAAAGATGGACTTTGTAAAAACCTGATTTTTAATCATTATCACCAAGTTCTAATTTACACATAGAAAAGTCTCTACAAACCTTAAGGAAAAATATCCAAGGCACTGCAGACCCACACAGAACACTGGTAGCCCTACAAGCATTTCTACATTGCTTTCCAAAAGAAGCCAAAGAAGAACCTCTGTCCTTTTCTCATTGAATTATAACCTGTTTGTCACTCCACAAGCATTAGGATGAGGAAGTCTTGAGGATAGAGTAGTGGTCTTACAGAAATATTTGTAAGGTGAGATGCTTGGGTGAGAAATCAACTGGCTGTTAGTTGTTTCTTTCACCTCTGCTTCCCTTGGCAACCCCCATCTGTTGCTCCACTAATGCCAAGTGCTTTGCTTTTTGGTCTTTTTTGTTGTTGTTGTTGGTTTGGTTTGGTTTATTTTGTTTTGTTTGGGGGTTTTTTGTTGGTTTGGTTTTGGTTTTTATTATGCTGTGTTTTTTTATTTGAATCAAGATACCTTTAGTCTTAAAATGAAAGATTCACGCTGAATTCAGAGATGTTTCATGGAAATAGAACAGGTATCTTCCCACAGAATTGTAATTTGTGCTGTACTGAGGGGCTTGCATCTCCTTTTTCCACATAGAAATGGCATAATCTGAGCTGGGGCAATGGTTTTGTGATCTGTAGACTGAAAACTTTCAGGGAAAAAAAAATAATTGCAAGCTGATGGGGCACCATATATTTAAACCGTTGCTTGTGTTATTAGCATTGATTGATGGTGAGCAAAGTTATGCATAACTCAATTTCATTTTTGTTGATATAATGTATATTGTGTCTTTCTGTAGAGCACCCTAGAACAGAATCTGAATGGGAAAACAGCTTTGCCTTGAAAATGTTCCTCTTCCAGTTTGTCAACTTGAACAGCTCTATCTTCTACATTGCCTTTTTTCTTGGCAGGTAAGTTATCTTTGCCAACTGCACATGAAGGAAAACTTGCATGGAACTCAAAATTCTTACTAATTTTACAGGTTTGAAGAAAATACAGTAACAGTTTGAACTGTAAGGTTTAGACGAGAGTCACGTTCTCAGGATAATTAGTAACACTGAATTAAATATTTTTAACTATGTGTGGGGATTGTACCCTTGAAATGATCCATGAAACTAGAGTAAAAATTCTGCTTTGTAAGTGGGTCTATATACATGACTTTTCTACTAAAAGAGAATTCAGAACTTTTGAAAATACAGCCACTGCCTCAGTGTGGGTCTGTATTTAGCCCTGTGCTAATAGGCTTTATTAATTTTTTCTGGTTTTTTAGCCACCAGCGTGCTTGTAGCAAGCGTGGATAGAGCCCTTGCAGATCTTCATTCATGAAGCCTAGCCATGATGAATTTTTTCTATTAATTCCCCTTGACTTACGTTTCCCAGAATGCATTTCTATAAACAGTAAATATTGTCTAACAAGTCCTGTATGAGAGTAGGAAGCAGAAGTTCTGGCTCCATTTTTTGTGTGTGTCTTTAGCTCAGTGCATGAGATACAATGAGATACAGTACAGGAAGGTCTAACCTTCCTTCATCTTCAGTTCAGTTTTGTTACAGTCACACCTACCATTCCTCCAGAACCTACAAAATATTTCAGAGTCCCTTCTATAAAGTGTTATAGTATAATTTCAGTTCAAGATTGTTTGCAAAAAAGCAGCAACAAAAGCAAACAATCAGACAAACAAAATCCTTTTTATAAAGTCTGTTGGTGCTGTTTGTTACATCTAGTGGTGTATTTGCCATACAGTATCTAAACTTATTTGTGTCTTGCTCTCTCCTGTGTCTAGTAGGACCAGACATGGGTTTCTTACTCTGTCATTTATAACTTTCACTGAAGTCATCAAGAATTTTGATTCAGTTTGTTACGCAAATCAAGTGTATACTTTGGGTGGGCAAGCAGATCCCTGTGCTGCAGTAAATTCCTATGTATTGCAATGGCTTATCTTTTAGATTAGATCTGAATATCTAACATCTAAAACCTCTGAAGCTGGGATTTTTGTTCAGGACATAATAAAAGCTTGGGATCATTTTCAAAATGCTGATGTTGCTTGTGCTCTGAAACTTCCATATCCTACAGATACCAGATTTAAGCCTGTGTGATTTAATCCGTTGGTATTTCATGTATTTAATCAGTGGATGTTGTGAAATAACTATGGATACAGGGTGTTCTTGGAATGTCCACTGAGAAACAGAAATCTTATTTTCCAGATTTGCAGGCCGCCCAGGGAAGTACAATAAGCTTTTTAACAGATGGAGACTGGAAGAGGTAAGCAATCCTGTTTTGTGTCCCTGTGATATTTCCAGGAGTAAAAAGGAAATGGCAGAAGGACATGAATGCTCAGTTTGAAAGATTTATTTTTCCATGCATGTGCAGTGAATAGTAAACTCTTATTTATAGCAAAGGATAGGAGACAGGAGATGTGTTGTTCCTGCTGTTTTCTCCACTGTGCTGAGTGACTCTGCCTGAGACACACTGTTCTTTCTGCCTCTGTCTGTGGGAAGAGTAAACAGTGATAGTCCCTTATCTCACAAGCATTGCTAAGTTCTATGACATTGGAATCTCCTGGGTATGGGGAATTCTTGAATGGAGGATATAAATATAAAGCAATCAGCTTTTGTTCTCAGCTTCTTAAGACTCAGAGTTGAAGTGCTGCTCCTCTGAAGACAGGCTGAGAGAGTTGGAGTTGTTCAGCCCGGAGAAGAGAAGGCTCTGGGGAGACATTATTGCTGCCTTTCAGTACTTAAAGCGTCTTATAAAAAAGATGAGCACAAACTTTTAGGAGGGCCTGTTGAGACAGGACAAGGGGTAATGGTTTTAGTCTAAGAGAGGTTAGATTTAGACTAGGTATAAGGAAGAGATTATTTTTTCTTTTTTTAATACGAGAGTGGTGAAACACTGAAACAGGTTAGCTGGAGAGGTGGTGGATGTCCTATCCCTGGAAACATTCATGGTCAGGTTGGATGGAGCTTTGAGCAACCTCATCTAGTTGAAAGTGGCCATGCTTATTGCAGGAGTATGGACTAGATGATCTTAGGAGGTTCTTTCCAACCCAAATTAATTGATAATCCTGTGATTTAAAAGAAGAAAAGTACTGTTTTGAAAATTTAACTTGAGAATATGTTAGGATTGCAACTCACCAGCATGCTGAATTTATCTCATATCTCTGAAAAACAGGTTTCTTCTATTGAACCTTGGTAGCCACACAGTAAAACATCATAACTTTGTAGTCCATGGTCTGAAAAAATGGTTCTGTAATTACTAAACATTTTAATGTGGCAATCTATATAGGTAAGATACCAGTATCAGAGATTCAGTCTCTTTTTGGACTTAGACTATTGCAAATGTAATATTGTTCCATTCTTTTGAAATGAATAAGTACGTCTTGATCTAAGTGAAATTGTCATATATATTTGCCATATATCTAGCACACGTACCTTTAACTTAGGTAATATGATCTAGTTCTCCAAGAAATGTTATTCAGCTGAAGTCTGTGTTGATATTTCTCTTATAAGTATTTTTTTACTATTTCTGTAGATACATATTAGTGTTTTTCACCAAACATATGTAATATTTTTCATGTACCCTCTGAACAAATAAAATTAAAGGAATTCTCTTATTTTAGCTGTGATCTTTTTCCACTTCATTTCAGTGTCATCCTAGTGGCTGCTTGATAGATCTGTGCTTACAAATGGGAGTTATTATGGTTTTAAAACAAATGTGGAACAACTTCATGGAACTGGGCTATCCGTAAGTTCAGATGTTAAAGTTTATTTTACAAATAGTGAATACATTTTAGGGTGATTCAACAATAGGGAGAAGTCTTTTTATGTTTGGAGATTGTTTTCCCTTTTTGCATCTCGCATACTGGAAGTTTATTCCCAAGGGAAGCATTAACTGCTGCTCTAAGACAAAACTTCCTGGGGTATGTTAACCATCTAAATTGTTTATTATGATTTCATTTTTCCTAATACAAACAGAGCTGTTCAACCTCTGAAGAGACTAATGGGCTAAGAGTCTTACAGTTTTCTTGAAACTGGAAGAATGTGTTTTCAGCAAAGATTGATCATCAGATATTAATTTAATTGAAGTCTCAACCTTGAAAATATGTCAGAAAGGGTTATGCTCACAACATGCAATTTTTCTGCAAATGAGGGGCAGTGTACTGTATGTTGTGAAACGTGGATTTTTGAAAAGGACAAACCTACTTGAACTGTCGGGCTTCCGGTCTTCTCAGCCTAGCAGGATTTAGCTCTGTCTAGAATTTATTTTAGAACATGATTGTATTCTGTAATGAAGTGTTTTGACAAAACCATTGTTTGCAACTTTGGCAGCAGTTGCTCTTTCAGTAAAAGAGAGCCAAACACTAAATTACCTTGAGGAAAAATAGTAGCAGTTTATTAAAATACTTACAAGAAAATTGTTTTCCATCTTCAATCTCTTTTCCCTAATGTCTAGAAACAAACAGTCGTCTTTAATTGCCCCCTACGTCAGTACTGGATAATATTATTCATTTGTATAACACTTTAATTTGTGAGCTATTATCTACTTAATATTTATAACTACTTTGTGAAAAGATATCTGCACTGTTTGATGAAAAATAGTCTTAAATATTTGTAGCTTCAACATTCAGCAACACAATTTAAAACACTTTTTCCTATTTAAAAAAAAATATTCTGTAGGGCATCTAGATCTTTAAGTTTGTTCAAAAATAGATGTATTCTACTATTCACTGTATTCCACCATAGAGTTCTTACTGAGCTCTACTTACTTAGTCTTTTACACAACTGAAAATAAAATAATGTATTTTTTAATGCTCTTCCTATGCATTTTTTTCTTTTTCTTTTTTTTTTTTTAATTTAGTCATTTGGGTAAATGCTACCAAAAAAAAAAAGTCTATTCAAGCATGTTCCATGTTCTGAAAAGCTTATTTGTACAAAGCTGAACATGCTACATTGAAGACATAATTAAAATCATAATGCAGAATTTTGAGAACTTTTATAAGTTCTTTGAACTGTATCTTAGATGATATTGTAAATATTTCCAAAAAATACCTAAGTAAGCATTCAGATGCTATTCAAAATAGGCCTACTTACTTCAAAACAACACCAGAAAATATTTTAAATTACCAAGCAGATACAGTCAATAATACTCTCTTTATCTAATAAAGTTTATTACAGAATTGGTGGTCACGACGCAAAATGAAGAGAAGAGGGCAATCAATGGAGAATAAAATTTCTCTACCTCAGTGGGAAAAAGATTGGAATCTGCAGCCTATGAATCTCCATGGTTTAATGGATGAATATTTAGAGATGGGTGAGCAAATTTAGGGAGATGTGGTTTCCATCAGAAAGTGGAAATGTGTTGTGTATTAAAAGATCTTTTGCATTTCCAGTTTCTAACCACAGAAATGCCTGTCTAGTTTTACAGTTTGGCTTTACCACCATCTTTGTTGCTGCCTTCCCCTTGGCACCTCTCCTGGCACTGCTTAACAACATCATAGAAATCAGGTTAGATGCATACAAGTTTGTCACTCAGTGGCGAAGACCTATGCCTGCAAGAGCGACAGATATAGGTGAGAGAACCTAATGACTGTCACTGTCAGTTACCATCCCTTTGTGTTTTCTTCTTTAAAGCAGCCTAACTCCTGAAATATTTCTTGTTTCAAGATGATAATATAACCTACAGGTCTCAATGACGACTCTCCTGTTGTTAAGCAACAAAAGGACACTCAGTTGCTTTGTTAAGAGGATTCCTCAAGTTTGTTTTTAATTTCCAATAAGGAATCAATAGTTTGAATATTGAAAACAGGCTAAATAGTATTTCAAGCTTCTGATTTGTGGAACTCTAGGTTTAAAATCAATTGAATTTAGAAATGAAATGTAAGGACTAAATTCACTTTTGTTTTTAAAAAATCTTGCCTAGTTTTTCTGATTCATAGTTCTTTCCCAATAAGATATGAGTAATAATGACTTTATTATCATAGTATGACTTTATATGACAATATGCCTATAAAAACCTGATAACTTTGTTGTCATTTCTCTTATTTCTAGGTATCTGGTACGGAATTCTGGAAGGAATTGGAGTTCTGGCTGTCATCACCAATGCCTTTGTTATTGCTATTACTTCTGATTACATTCCACGTTTTGTCTATGCATACAAATATGGTCCCTGTACAGACCAAGGATACAGACAAGAAAAGTAATTAAGATATGCTTTGTGTATACATGTATATTTCAATGGAAGCACACTTTTGCTGCTGTATTTCTGTGATAACATACTTAACATATTTCTCTTTTACATCTGTGCAAACCTTCACAGTGATTCCAAACAGTTTGCAAAGTAACTCCACCATTATATAAGTGGAAAATCTTGTCTTCCCTTCTGAATGCAAACAAGAAAGTTCAGTGTACATTGTGTCAGTTTTCAGGCTTTTTCTAGATAAGCCTTTCTTCTTTTCTGCAGTAATTCTGGACTGTCTTCTCCCACTACATTCCCAAAAACACATATATGGTCCTAAGCCTCATTCACCCTCAAACTTCTCTGCCTGTTTGTCTTCACAAATGTTGTAGCCAGGTTTCTTGGCCTTGACACTATTTAGCTCAACTCCATGTATAGTGTGTCTTGTTTTAGCAAGGTATTCTGCCTACCTTTGCACCATCAGACTAGTTTCCTGCACATCATTCCCAACACTGACCAGTACTTTTTGATTTTTGGGTCTTTGGAATTTGGATCCAATGTGCTCTCTCTGTCTGCATTTCCCACTGTCTGCCATGACCTTTTACGTGATCTAAACAGATCATAATGGTCTTGGGCATCCACTTTCTTTTGGAGACCAGGGCCCTACAGGTGTTTTTGGGGGATGCTTTTAGAGGGCTTCCCCCTTCCTCTTTCTCTTCCCTTTCCCTTTCCTTCCCCTTCCCCGTTTTTTATTTTGCTCTCTGCCTCTCTCACCATCTTTCAGAGTTCAGTAATTCTAGGAAACAGTGTAGAACACTGTAGCAACAATTTTTGGTTTATATCTCCTGGTAGATAAGAAACAAAACCATAATAAATGCCAAAAATAGGTGTTTAAACAAGGTTATATCTGAAACAGATGTTATTCTGGTTTTTTCAGTAGATTTTGCTTCTCTGCATAAAATTTTAGAATTGCTTTTGCCCTGATAAACAAATAAAATAGTATGCTCACAATATGTGATAGCAGAATATGCTTACATACAGGATCTGTGCTGTATACCCTCTTTATGAAGAATGTCCTGACCCTTTGGCTTTTCCTTTCAGATGCCTAAAAGGATATGTCAACAGCAGTTTATCAGTATTTGATTTGAGTGAACTTGGAATGGGATACTCGGGATACTGTCGGTATGTTTCAGTGCTCTTCCTTCTTGTAATACAGGCATGGACATTAATGCATCCAGTAAATTGAAAGTAAATGCTTAAATTGCTGGTCCTATAGTTTCTCTTTTGCCTCTAAAAGCATTGGAGTTTGCTCAACATGAAGTTTCAGGTTCAGGCACAGTGTCAGGACACACTAACACATTGGAAACCTTGCAAGACTTTGTCTTTCATGCCTCTGAATTATTTCATTTCAAAGTTCCACCAGCTGCCAAGAAGGGTAAAAATTCTCATTTCAGTTTTGTTGAGCAGTCTGAAGTCTATTCATTAAAATACACAATTAAAATTTTGTATTGTTGTGGCTCTAACTCAGTTTGAGACTGCAAACAGTTTTGCAGTGAGCATTAGTTTAAATTAGAATCATGTTACATTTATGCCAACTTTGTCTGGAGAACCTTAAATGCTTATAAGCAAAGCCAAGGACTAGTTTACGGTCAACACGTTTGAACTTAACACTTCAGCAGACAAAAGAAATTGTTTGTTCTGGATTTTTGGAAGCAAAAAGTACCATCTCATAACCAGTGCTATTTAATACCCTTTAGTGTGGACTGTTCTCCCTTTCTGTTTCATTCCTCTTGAAGTCTGCTTTCACTTCATTTTCTCTCCTTTTAGATGGATCTGGGATGAACTAGAGACCACTTGACCATATTCAGGTTTTTGAGCACAGGCTAACTTACTGGGTTTCTGTTTGCATTCCAGGTATAGAGACTACAGAGCCCCACCGTGGAGTTCAACTCCATATGAATTCACTTTGCAATTTTGGCATGTCTTGGCAGCACGACTGGCCTTCATCATTGTATTTGAGGTTAGTCATGGAAAGGAACAATTCCTTTCTACCTCTTTAAAGTCTGTGTTGAATCTTTACAGTAGTTCCATAAGTAAATTTTCATTTTCATCAGTTGCTTGTTCATTACAGTCAAGAAAGTGGGAAAAAAATTGTCTTACCAAAACTATTGTCTGTCTGCTATTTCAGACAGAATTGACAGAGCATGCACTTATTTTAATGTCCCTCTAAAATCATATTTTCCTAACAGTCATCTTATATATCATGTTGGTTCCCAACCAAATCTTTCACATTTTATTGAAAAATAAATGCAAGTTTTGTGTACATTAGGCATGGTTATTACAGGATAATATATGTGTTAGGAAAATGATACATGATTCTAACCTAATACAAAAGTAGAAATGTATATACTAAGTTTGAAGAATGTATTACATTGTATCCGGGAATCTGGTTCCCATTTCCATTATAAGCCCTTAACAAAGACTGCTTGTAGTTAATGTTTGCATTTGTTAATCATACTAGCATATCCTGCAGTCACATCTTCATTGAAGTCAATAACTATGTGCTTAATTTTACTTTTCACAAGGCTTCAGCATTTCCCCATTTCTGTTAGACCACTCCCATATGAGTGTGTATTTTTATTAAAAAACCCAAAGGAGTTGCCTTCCAGTCATGAATTGAACCTCAGTTTGAGTTTTGCCACAGACTTTTAGGTTTTAAAATATGGACCTAGAAATGAGTAATCATCCATTTTTTAAGCAATTATTTTTGTTCTTCTTTTCAGCACCTTGTTTTTGGAATAAAGTCCTTCATTGCCTACCTGATTCCAGACATGCCCAAAGACTTGTGCGACAGAATGAGGAGAGAGAAGTACTTAGTCCAGGAAATGATGTATGAGGCTGAACTGGAACATTTGCAAAGAGAAAGGAAAAAGAATGGGAAACAGTATCACCATGAATGGCCTTAGTCACTACCATGCTGCAACAATAACACTGTTTGAAATTGCAGAGTCCAGTTAAAAAAATGAAGTTAGAGTCTGGCACCAGTGTGAGATTCCTTCGTGCTGTATATATGTTCTTGCTGGGCAGTACAGTTGCAGACTTTGGTGGGCACTGGAAAACAGATGTTTCCAATGGTGACAATGAAAAGCCTTACCTGTAACTGGTTTGTGGTGAGCTCCAAGGAGAATTGGCACTCAGGAAGGTGCAGACAGATTGAAAACATGGACAATGGTTTAAAAAAAGGCAGTGAATTTCATGCTGTTCAGGAAGATACCAGCAGTGTAATGAAAACAAAAAATTACCAGTGAACTTAAAGAGTAAGGGCATGACTAAAACCAACTTACATGATATCCACTACTTCTACAGCTTCTGATTGCTCAGTTCCATCTGTAATGCCTCTAAAGAAAAGAGCAATTGTTGCCTTTGTGGCCATAACTTGATCTTTCAGGCTTACTGTTTTGTCAGGTTTGTCCTAGTCTCTTGCTGAGATTGTGGATGTGGTCCTACCCTAAAAAAGGGGTCTGTGGCTGCTTATTATATATACTATGCAGTTTAAGATTTGCACATCAGTGTCATTAATTTATCCTTCTAGTTGAAAACCAAAAATTCCAAATTCCAAAAGAAAACAGCAGCACTAGGAGAATGCATTACATTGCCCACATTGCAGCTCTGTGTGAAAATGACATGGCTGTTGAGTTGTCTTTCCACTTTTATGTGTGGCAAGGCCACCTCCACATGCTTCCAGGATGAAAGGACTGTCATTTTCATGCTCTGGTGTAGCATGCAGATGTCTAACTGTGTTACTGTTCCTTTTGACCTGTCTGGGCAATGATTCCATGACTTCACAGAATGCTAACTTGAAATATTCCCATGCAGTGCAAATGACTTAGTCTTCAAAATGCAATTAACTTTTTTATTGTATGCAAGCTTCTGCAGATATATATGAGATGTACAGTATAACATCATGACTTGCTTGTTCAGGGAAGGAGAAACAGAGCAATTTATAACAATGCTGTTCTTACTGTAATAGTAAATGTTCCAGTAACGTACACTTCTTTTATTGGCCTAAATATGTCAAAACGTGGGAGTTTAACACAGGCAAATACATATACAGATTGTATATAAATGCATACACACCCAGTGGTTACAATTATTATTATTATTATCATTATTATTATTATCATTATCATTATCATTATCATTATTATTCCTACAGTTTGGGGAGGGCTTTTTGGACAAAATCACTATAAAAAGTAGATGTTCATGTAAGAATCAAATTTCAGTTTTTATGTGCAGACAGCATACTACAGTGTTGCTTGTGGTTATAGTTATGTTTTGGTGATGAAATTGTCTATTAATAATATTTCATAAGATGGGAAAAACACTTAAACAGCTCAGACAAGTTTGCAGGAACGTCTTGCAGAGAAGGGTGTGGAGAAACAGAGTTACAATTGTTATGTTTTTCATGCACTATTTTAAGTAATGTTTCTCTATATTGGATAAGAAAAATTTAAAAAAGCAGTCAACAAAGCACAGTAACTATAAAGGCTGCAAATTTTAACATTATTTTTAGGGATAAAGCTGCAGCAAAATCTCTGCTGACAGATATGAAAAGACCTGAATTTTTACTATTTACAATACCCTATTGAACTAAAAAGTGTGATTCCAATATTCACTTGCATCTATTAGCAAAATAATTTTTTTCTTATAAGATTAATTTCGAGAATCAAAACCCATCAAAGTGGATAAATAGAAACTGTTGTATCCAGACAGCCTAACATCACACTTTTAAGTTCTTTAGTAATTTCATCATTTCTTGGTTAATTCCAGCTCTCTGTGACCAGATAAGGCAACTTGATAAAGAGCTGGTGGAACTCAGTTTCCCATGTTTTGGAAAGTCTGTTTTGTTTCTTCATATTCTGGGTTATGCATTAAGTTCCTCAGGAGTCATTATCAGAAAAAAATTAGTGCACTCTCCTCAGTGCATATAGAATCATACCGTTTGGTTTAATGTATTGTCTCTGTTTCATTCTGTGGGTTATTGAGCACAGTTTGACAGCACTAACCCTGTGTCAGAGTTTTTGTTTCTGTGCCACATAGTGATCGTACTTCAGTTCTTCAGAAGGTCACAGTTGAGCTCTTTTTAATGTTTTCTCTAAAAGCAAAATGCCTTGGCTGGCCCAAGGTATAAAGATAGAGGGTAAAATCAGGCAAAAATCAGAAATATTGATTATTTTATACTTTCCTCTTTCTGCTGTGGATATCAGCATGTGTCAGTACATACTTAGGCAAATTCCAATTGGATTTAAAAAAACACATAAAACCCAAAATCTTTTTGTATTTGAGATTTAGATATATATGTATACTATTAATTATTTTCAACACTGGTATATAGGAGTATAATTAAGGCAAGTATGTAGATCTGACATGATGCATTTTATGCACTGGAAAAGCACAAGAAGCTTGGAGAAACACTCTGTATGTCCCTTACTTTTGGAGGACATCAGCAGTGTGTAAAAGTCTTACCACTACCCAGCCATTTGCTTAAGCTGAGAAACCTGTTTGCTAGACTTCATTTAGTATGCTGTTTTCATTGCACGTTATTTTCCTAAAGTACAAGGCACACACTGTCCTCAGGAATAATGTATTTTTTGAATGGTGAATGACCTTTTCATATTCTAAGTATTGTCTTTTCAAACAAATGACTAGTATGACTCGACTGCATGTAGGCTGCATTTGTGAAATCTGACAAAGCTTTAGAACCTCAATTTGTACAAAAATGCTTCAGATTGTTGCAGTTCTAATCTCTGACAACTTTGCTCTATGCATGCGCCCTTGGAGAGACTGCATGAGCAACTAGATATTTTTATGTATAAAGGATTACTTTGAAATGTCTTAATTATTCCTAACCAAATTCTGCGTCTTCATTCAGACAAAAGAAATTTCCATTTCAGAAATGGCAAAAAGTCCAGATATGTGATACACATCTCATTTCTTATGACTTTTTATTCTTAATTTGTGCCTAATGTGTGAGATCTGAATTTTGGTGAATAAAAAAAGGAAAATCAGAACTTTGTTTTGTTAGCCATCCTAATAACGAGATGTTCCCCATCGTAGCTCAATGTCTGTCTCTGTATAGAGGGAGGCCGTAAGAGCTCAGTATTCACAACTGAGCACAACAGGGTTGCCTGAATGTTGAGCCCAGGCTCACCCAGCACAGGGATTGAGCGTCCTGATGGAGTACTAGTACTTGGAAACAAGGTAAACACCGTGATGACTTCAGTAAAGCCTTTGAAACTGTCTCCTACAGCATTCTCCTGGAGAAGCTGGCAGCCCATGGTTTGATCAGGCGCACTCTTGGCTGGGTTAAAAACTGCCTGGATGGCCATGCCCAGAGAGTGGTGGTGAATGGAGGTGCATCCAGTTGGTGGCTGGTCATTAGTGGGGTTCCCAAGGCTCAGTGTTGGGGCCAGTCCTGTTTAATATCTTTATCAGTGATCAGGATGAGGGGATCAAGTGCACTTGCAGTAAGTCTGCAGACAACATTAAGATGGGTGGGATTGTTGATGCACTGGAGGGTAGGAAGCCTCTGCAGAGGGATCTGGACAGGCTGGATCAATGTGCCAGGACCAGTTGTGTGAGGTTCAATACAGCAAAGTGCCAAGTCCAGCACTTGGGTCACAACAACCCCGTGCAGCACTATAGGCTGGGGGCAGAGTGGCTGGAAAGCTGCCCAGTGGAAAAGGACCTGGAGGTGCTGGTCAACAGCCATCTGAACATGAGCCAAAAGCATGTCCAGGTGGCCAGGAAGGCCAGTGGAATCCTGGGCTGTTTCAGAAATAGTGTTGCCAGCAGGACAAGGGAAGTGATTGTCCCCCTGTCCTGGGCACTGGTGAGGTCACACCTCGAGTGCTGTGTCCGGTTCTGGGCCTTCTAATTCAGGAACGACACTGAGGTGCTGGAGCAGGTCCAGAGAAGTGCAGTGAAGCTGGTGAAGGGTCTAGAGATTAAGTCATATGAGGAGCAGTGGAGGGATGTGGCATTGTTTGGTCTGGAGAAGATTCAGGGGATACCTTATGACTCTCTACAACCACCTGAAAGGAGGTTGTAGGAAAATATGGTTCAGCCCTTTCTTTCAGTCAACTAGTGACAGGACAAGACAACATAACCCAAAGTTCCACCAGGGGAGGTTCAGGTTAGATATCAGGAAGAAGTTTTTCACGGAAAGCATTGGAATGGTCTGCTCAGGATGGTGGTTAAGTGCCCATCCCTGGAAGTGTTCAAGAAACAACTGGACATGGCACTTGTGGTTTAGTTGTTATTGAGATGTTCGGTCAAAGATTAGACTTGATGATCTTGGAGGTCTTTTCCAACATTAATGATTCTATGGCTATTTCTGTTACCTTTCTCTCCTACCCTTTTTTGCTAAAGGATTTATAGAGAAAATTTAGATGAACATTGAAGCTAAATATTGATGATGACAAGGCTAAAATTTTGGTAGTGAGGATGGAGGATAAGTGGGTTTTTGTTAGATGTTTCTTTGGAAGTCCATAGGGTCATTACTACAAAATACATATGAGCTGTGGCTAGGCCCTTTTCCAACAACAACTTGTCATAAAATGGGTTTGGAGAAACAATTAGGCTCAGTTGTGTCCTGTGGGAAGCTCAAAAGGAGAATATCTAGAGAGACTAATGAAAATAGGTTAAATACAAAAATAAATAGGTAAATACAAAAATTCATAAACTTCCAGAAGTTTCTTTCATAGAAAGTTCTGCAGAAGGAAAAAGGAAACACAGTTATAGAGTGAGTGTTGATATGGGGAAAGGCAAGAATTTCTGTTATATTTTATTCTTAATGTGGGGAAGATGATCAGTCTAATGATGATGATCAGTCTAATAATGTCATGATCAGTCTAATAATCATGATCAGTCTAATAATGTCATAGTGCCCATCTGCTGTTTCCTTGCTGCATCTTCTTCCACTGCAGACTCCAAGTGGGAGCATTGCCAGAGAGAATTTCTGGAGCCATGGGATCCAGTGGAGTTACCTGCAAAGTCCTACGTGGTACTGTGGGACTTAGTAATCTTTTGCATTATGTCACAGCTCATTCAGAGGCAGATTAGCACGTGCATATTCCCAGCCATCATATCATCATTTTGGTTAGCTGAAAACCATCCATGTCCATAAATTGAATGGGCAATGGCCATATCAATAAAGCTTGTTTTATATGAACAGCTAAATATGAATGCAATAAAGTTAATGGAAAATTAAAAAAATAGCACATTTTCTATTCAGTTTCTATTTCTATTAAGAAAAGGGACAGAGATAAAAACAGTGGTATGAGCAATCACTTACAGTGCAGTAGTATTTCCAGAATAATTTTACTTTTTTGTAATCCTCATAAAGTGGTGATGTTGCTTATTTGGGGGCAAAGGTTGAAACAAATACAAGGCCAGCCTTTCATTGTAATGTTTATTTGGTGTTAAGGCTGACACTGGAATTCAAACAGATCTAGGCAGACCTGTTATTTTGTTCCAATGCATATTTTGTCTGACCAAAATACATACAAGTGACACTTTCTGAAAGTGTTTGAGTTGAAAACTTAAATTCCTATGGTGGAAAAATTAGCAGCTTAAAAAGTTCTTTAAGTGTTTTCATAGTCAACCTTATGCTTGCAAAGCCCATGTTCTTCTGGGGTAAAATGCAACAACCAGCATGTGGAGGGAGGCTGAAGATAAAGCAGAGGAAACACAGGGATTGTCTTCACTTTGGCAGATTTTTCTCCAGAATTGCAACAGGCTCTGAAAAAGGATTTGAGAATGGAGTATGGGGACAACCATCCTGACCTTTTTCTCTTCTGCCTTGTTCTTTACTTACCTTCAGTGTTTTATTACATGCTGCCTCTTGTCTGACAGTCCAACTTCCAGGGCAGTTCTGCAGATTTAATTACAGGCTGGTTTTGGATGTCCCTTACTGAGAAGCCAAAGCAGAAAGTGCACAAATACTAGTTTGTCTGGTGCTTTTTACAAATGAGTATGCACTGGACGAAGCAGTGTCAGGCAGCACAGGGTGCTCTGTGTGTGCTGTTTCTGGATCTGTCCTTTCAGTCACTTCCCCAAGCACCACATTTTGTTCTCCCCATGTCCCTTCCTACATGCACGTGCACATCCTAAGTACCCTACACAATCTTACAATTTTTACATTTATATAATAGTTAAGTATTGACAATTTAATATTGCCATTGGAACCACACTTGACAGAAATTTGGACTGACATGATTTTGTCATAGCCATGATAGCAAAATGTTACCGCAACAGCACAAAGTTCTAATGGCACAAAAGGAACTGTAGAGAAATCACTTTGCTATTTCATGTTATACAGGAACATTTTTAATCCAGGACTTGGATTTAGTCTTGAAATGTTAATGGTGTATTCCCTCCTTCCTGTACTGGAAATTACGTTGTGTTAGTTCTGTTGGCTCATTCTAACTCCTTGATCTAACCTCTCTAATGTTAGATGTTCTCTGTAGTTTGCATTCTTATTGACATGAGCTACTTGTTAGAATGCTACTGGGTGAGAAATTAGGATTAAACCCAACAGAGTCTAGAGCTAATGGGATTCTAACTGCTGAGAACGTGAGGATTTTTCTGTTAAAAATGGGAAAAAAATTCAGATCACACTTTTATTTTATGTTCTATTTAAATGACTCAGAGTTTTGTATTGAAAAATCTTCCAAAATGTTGGCTCTAATTTTTACCTAGAATAGTATCACTGAAATTTCAGTTCTTTGAAATGATCTCATGTAAAATCTAACTGAATAAGATAATTCAGTCATTTTTTACTCTGATAGTCCTGGCTAACTTGCAATATCATGATCGTATGAGATTTCTTAAAATGTGTATATATTTGAAATTTATGTAATATTTAAATACTACTTCATTTCTAAGTAAGGAGTAAGAATAAAATTTCAGCTATTTTTTCTATCCGTAAATCCACACTTTGTAACTAATATTTAAAATAAGTTTACAGTACCAGAGAACGTTTCAGAGAAATTTACTTTTCTGTGCAAAACCTAGAAGTTCCTCTGGTGTGTCACCTTTTGGTTTCTTTTTAAGATTACTTTTACAAGCCGCTATGTACCCCAGAACTAAAATAATTCACTGAGGAAAAAGTTGTAGATCTGATTAACTATTGTAAGACACTTTTTGCATAAGTTTGTCTTTGAGATGCTGTTTACTTTATCAAGGTTTACATGTACAAATGCAACTACTTACTGTATCATACACATTTGAATATTGCATTTTTTTCATTAATAAACTTGGATATCTTTGAAAGAGGCTTTGATTTTTATTCCAAATATTCAAAGTTAATGAAAAAAAAAGCATATACTTGAAAAGTGAGTGCTCATGAGTGTTCAATCTCTACTATTGCAAGGAAGTAGTTTCAGGGTTGGCTCGGCACAGATAGACTCAATTTTCAAATTTTTATTCATCTGTGATCTACTGCTTTCACCAGTGACCAACAAATTCTTAAATTTAAGCTCCTTTAGAATTTACCTGTTCCTAGTTCTCAGTTTTTCAGCCAAAGTGGACAGGCTAGCTCTTCTCTGGAAGGATCAGTGGCTCAGGATGTAAAGGAAATGAGAAGATAACTGTAAACAGCATTGACAATATTTGATCAAAATGGTAATTTCTCTGAATTCTAGTCTTGCTAGGACTTATTCTTGAATCTTGCTAGAAGACTGAATAATGAACTGCTGATTAACAATTGTAAATGCACGTTTGACTTAGTAAAACTCTGTGCCTGGCTCCATTACAAATATAGTAAACACGTGGGCTTGATGAGCAGCTTCAGTTGAAACAAAACTAGTCTGTAAATATGAAGTTGAAGAAAAATTTTTCAGGGTATTTCTTCAACAGCACTTAGAATGCAATTCTAGCCAACCCAACTTACCTTTTTTTGACATTAAATGGAAAAATTAAGATTCTCTTTTGCAGCAAATGACTTGAAAGTATGCTAAGTCTGTACTGAACCCAACGTTGCTAAACTTGTGAAATGCATGTGGAACATAACAATACTGCATTGAGCAAGTGCCTTAAATATTCAGAGCAGACTTGGTTGTCTTTAACAGTTATAGGTCTCTGAATCAGATACCCTCCAACTACCAGGAGAGAGAGTTTTATCATCCTCCTTCTGACTATACAGCTTCATATTGGTGTTTTGAACCACTTCCACTCAGGAATTATTTTATGCCCTTATGCATGCTAGCTAGGCTTTCTTAATTCAACTTAGTCAATAATGTGTGTGGCCATGAGATATAAATGATGTGTGAGGAGGCTTTTTGCCATACCTCAGAATAGGCTTAACCTGACCTCCCTCCTCTCCCTCCATCAGAGGGCAATTCACAGTCTCACTTAGTGAGAGACCTCAGAAACTTCTCCAAAGTCCTGTTTTATCTCAAATTCACCTTTGCACACTTCCCTTCAATGGCAGGTTACTGAACGGAGCATGTGATACAGATGTAGTACAGCTACTTCCGAGAGGCGGCTTCCACAACAAGATTTATTAAACATTTCTTCCAAAACAGAAGTGCATCCAAAATCCCATTGTCCAATCATTTCCCAGGTCTGCCAGGAACTTAATAAATAAAAATCTGGCCTTTATTCCTATAGAGAGCAATTGTTCCTACTTGGTCACTGACAAACTGGTAAAAGATAAAAACAGTTCTTAATTTCTGAAGCTGAAGAACTGAAGTTAGATTAAATGTCCCCTGTCCCTTGGCTTCTAGAGACGAGATTCTCTGGTCATATTTGTATAGGATTTTTCCTCAGGATTGTAGCCAGAGATCTGGCACATGGTTTCTTTGTTGGTATTACTCTTGAAGGAGTCATCTGTTCTGGTTTTATTTGCAGTAACTTTAGGCAGTTTTTTCTCAAAGTCAATCTGAAAAGAAGAAAGAAAATATCCCTGTAGTTTGAAGCCTGTGTTCAACTGGCTTTTTCCCCTGACTAAAGGAAAATCGTTACAACAGTACAAGAAGACAAGGTGTTCGTTCTGTGTGTCTTTTTAATGAGCTACAAAGACTTGAGACGCCTGAAGACCAGCTGGTCCTGTTGCTGTGAAGGAGGAGGAGGTGAGAAGGAGCAGCCCAGGTGCTGATGGTTGCAGCCTTGCCTGATTGTTACTCTTTGGTGCTGCTCTGGAGAGGAGAAGCCCTGTGGGGCTGCTCAAGTCTTTCTCTCTGTACTTGGTGGGAGGAGCAGGTGATAGCTTGGTGAACTCTCTCTAGGGTTTAAAGTGCAGTTGTGTCCCTGCTTGGCTGATGGAGCAAGGAGGACAGGGAGAGGGAGGTCAGACCCTATTTCATGGACTGTTTGTCTCTGGAGACCTTGAGTCCCCAGATGTGATGCAAACAGGAAAAATAGGTAACTTATTACTGACCAGAGTTTGTCTGATCTCATTTCCAGTCTGCAGTGCCTAAGCAGCATCCTTTGTGTGAGTTCAAAAGTGATTGCTGAAGGCTGTTTGGTTCTCTGCTTCGCACATGCCCTCGTGTAGGTACATGCACGTGTTCCTGCCGCTCCTGGGCCACAGCAGGGCTGAGGAGATGGGTTCAGGTACTCACCTCCAGGCTGTCGTGCTGCACGCCACACCAGAGGAAAGTTTTGAGTCGTTCGGACCAAAAGCAAAACAGGTTGCAGACTGGCTTAATTAACACTGGTGGGATATCTTCTCCTTTAGTAGGTCCTGACAAAAGAAAATGATACTTTCGTCTATAGCTAGAGATGAGCCTTGGGGGCCTCAGACTATGAGATGGGGAAGTGGGATCAGAGCCAGCTGCCCTCTCCTCCTGGGTCTTTGTCTCACGAGTTGCTTGCTGGATTTTTAAAAGGTTCTTTAACTGTTGAGTCAGATTCTTGTGCAAAAGCATGTTTGTTTATTTATATTTATATGTTTATATAAACACCAACCTGTTATATAGCTTATCAACAATCCTGTGATGACACACCCCAGGCAGCTGATGGCACTGAAGTACAGGTAGGACAGGGAGTACCAGGTGTCTGCCAGCAAAGGCCTGTGAAGAGGTGACAAAAGCAGCTGCAGATGGGCAACAAGTGCATTTGAATTGTATCCCGACTGCGCCAGCAAAATGCACCTCTTGCTGCAGTCCATCTGTGCTCCCAGCCTGCTCCGTGGTTACTGCCTGCACCCCAGCTGCAGGCTGGGGCTGGACTCTGTGCCAGAATGCAGGGTTTAAGTGGTGGCAATACCTCTCGGGAGCTGCTGTGGGAGCTGCTGTCGTCAGCGACTCAGTGCCGTTCGCCAGCGTGCAGTTGAGGGTCGACAATTGCAGAGGGATGGACTTTGTTGGTGGTGCAGGGTAAATGAAAGAGCCAGTACCAGCCCAAAAACCCAACGTGATCCCAACTAAGAGGCCTCCAAGAGCACCCTTGGCAAGTATAGAAAGATACTGTTAAAGGCGATGCGTGGAAAGTGCTTCTCTGTGAATGTGAATTAGGCAGGAGTGGGTGATGATGGGTTACAGCCTATGTCAGCGTAAATAAATTCTGTTCTCTCTCGACCAAGGTACAGAATGTGGTGTTTTAGTGCCCTCTAGTTATAAAAGTTGAATCAAAACTGTGATCAAAGCTGTGATACAGATTTTAGTTTTACTTCTGGTAACCATGATGGGAGCGTTGGTGAGGCAATATTGGAATGAGTTCCAGTTGTGTTTTGAGCGAGAGAGCAAATGCAGAGCAATTGGAATCATTCTGCGTGTCCCATTTTTCTTAGTGAAACTTAAACCCAAAAAATTTTTAAAAAACCCTCATGTGGATCTAATCACCAATTATTCCACAGTTGGGTAGACTTAAATTGAAAAAGATAAATTCAGAAAAGGAAAAGGCATGTCTAAACAGATCTTAGATCCTCTGGCTCTAAATTTGAAAAGCAGCCCAGATTAAAAACCCAAATAATTTTCAAGACAGAGTTGTATCCAAACAACACCAAGAGATTTTCTTTTAGATCAGGGTTTTTTTTTTTTTTTTTTCCTTACCTTCCAGTTAGTGCAAGGAAAGACAACTCCCAATGTAAATAATCCCAGCATGGGCCCCCCACACATCCCGTGGATGGAGAGGGAAGCCTGTGGGTGCCGAGAAGAGAGAGGAGTTCAGGGCAGCAGCTCAGTGGAGTATGCACGATTCTGATTTTTGTCCATAATTTTCAGTAGGAAAATGGTGAGGGAGAAGGGATAAGCAGTGATTTCAGAGCACAGTTAGAGAGAATCACACTCAGTATCATTTCCTAGCAGTCAGTGAATAGTGAAGGAGTTAAGGGGTTTGTGATTTTCTTTTTTCCCCTAGTTATTCCTCTTAGCAGAAGGCCCACTGAAACAGTTTAGGTAATCTAGCAGCCCTCAGAGCTGGGCAGGATCATTTGTTCAGTTCATTGCATTTCTGAAGCAAGAAATACCTGCACTACTCCTCCCAGCAGCGATGCTGCTGCAGCCATCGAAGTGCACAGGACACCGTATAATATACCTGGAAAAGGTCAGGTAATGAGGTTCTCAGTGCTGGGTCATAGTGGGGTCGATTTCTAATTCAGTAATGTCTGAGCTGATCAGGCAGCATGAAGGAATTTGCACTTTGGGTTTGATATTTAGAGTGGACCATTAGGCACCCACCAGTGTCTTGTGTGAAGTCTTGTTGGGTTTTTGGTGGATTGATTTTTCTTACAAAGCAGGACAATAGCAATGAAATTAATTTAGAAATTATGCCTTGTGTAGAAATATTTCTATTGCCTTTCATTATCACTTTCAAGCTAATCTAGCAAATTAGTTGAGAAATGATAAACATCATGGCACCAATTTTAACTTTGTGGTAGGCAGAACTCTGTATGCAGCAGTCTTGAGAAAAGCCAACTAAAACTTGTGGGCTAGCATGCCTTGGTTTCAGAGGTAAAAATTATTTTTCTATGTACAGAGTAAAAAAACTAAGTAGTAAGTGGAAAAACAGGAATGGAGAAGGCTAGAAACATTTAGAGATACAAAATATATTGGATTGGCTCTTCCATTATATTTATGAACATTAATAAAATGCTTATGATGTTATGGTATTCATAAAAGGTTTATGATATTAATGCAATAATTGTAAAAAGTATCCTAAAAATTCAAGTCACTTTGGATGCCTGGTAAGTTGACGATCTGGAGGTTTTTTGGCTTTTTATGTATTTTTTTTTCTGAAACACTGAATAACTGACTTCTGCAATAGCTCTAAGTTTGAATAGAAGTTACTTATTGTATTACTCTACAAGAATATTTAATACTACTATAAATGAATGTGGTAATAACTACATTGGTATTCTTTCTGTGTCATAAAGAGTGCTTTCCAATATTTTCAGTAGACTAAACTTTTCCAAGGATTTTGAGTAGTGGCTGTTGATATTAATCTATATTTGTTTCTGTATTATATATTTAATGATACATAATGTTATTGAAGAATCAGGCTGATGTTCACCTTGAGAGTTTATAAAGGATTACATTCATAAGCAGAAACATTTGTGAGGGAAAGTCTCTACACAGTGCCCTTTGCTGCTAAAAAAAATGGAACTCATCTAGGGTACCTACATAAACCTTTGCTGGTCCACGTGCTCATCTTCTCGGAGAGGTTTGGGAAGCCTTTCTTGACCAAGTCTTCAAAGGTGACAGTTGCTAAAGCATTGATGCTGGCAGCTACTGTGCTGTAGAAAGGGAGAAGGATGCTAAGTAAATAGAAGGCAATGTAATCTAAAATCAAATTGTATTTATAAAGAAATACACTAATGCTCCTCAAGAACTGTATGTTTTTTAGTGTTTTTCACATATGCTGCTGTAGCTGGGAAGGTTTCTGCTACTTCTGCAGTTCCTGGGGGCTCTGCTTCATGCTGACAGAACTAGATAGAAACTTATCCTAACCAACCCTTCCGTTCATGAATCTGCAAAGACCTTCAAAACATAGACATGTTCCAGAAGCAAAACTTTACTCCCTTGTGAATTGAAAGATGTCCAGTTACCACTAGTGCTACCCTGGTCTTTCATGAATGACCTGACTCTTTTGAATGAACCCATATTTGATGAATACAGTCACAGATAGACTTGCTCAAAAGATTCATATCCCTAAGTTATTGTGGCAGTTAGCTTAAGTAAAGGCAATTTCACCATGAGCAGCTCCAAGGCTATTTCAGGAAGCTGCGGTAAGTTTTTTTGACCTTTGTCTGTATCGATACTGTTATTCTAAAATGTATTTGGGATAAAAAGATACTGGTGAAATGGAGCTAGATTGTGTCATAAATGTAATCACAGAATCATTTAGGTTGGAAAAGATCTCTAAGGGTGTGGAGTGCAACCGTTAACCCAGCACTGCCAAGTCCACCACAAACCATGTCCCTGATTTCCACATCATGTCCCTAATTACCACATCTACATGTCTTTTAAATGCCCCAAGGGGTGTAATGTAAAGCAGTACTGCTGCTTCCTAGAATGTTCTAAGAAACAGAGCTGGCTTGTCATAGAGTTTCATGTTTTGACCTCATTCTGAGTCCTTAAGAAGTCATTGTACACAGCTAAAATGTCATTTCAGATTCACAGACCTTAGTGTTCCACTGAATGCACAGGCGACAAACAGTCCTGGGACTCCTGGCATCAAAGAAAAAATGTCCATAACAAAGTATGGCATGAGCTGGAGTAGAAGGGGCAGAAGATCAACACAAGAAATTAGTTAAGGTTTTCCTGGGTAATGGAAGAGAAGTAGCTGTTTCTGAGTATGTTGCTAAATTCTGGCATTGTCCTGAATAACATGGTGTAAGATTTTGAGCAAAGGGGATGTCTTTTGGCAAAAATGTCCAATTGGATTAGCACTGCAGAGGTGCCAGAATAGATATTATTGTAGACCTGATTTGGCAACCACCTTACTGCCTGAATGCTGAAAGCACATATAAAGCATTGCACAGAATTTAAACTGTCCTGATATGTGCTCTACCTGGGCCCAAAGCAGCTCCTAATAATAGTAATGGACATCTGTACCTGATCAGGAGCTGAAATGAAATCAGCAGTCCAAGGGTCACAACTCTTGTAATGAGAATACATCACCAATCCACAAAATACTGCACACGCTAGGACTGTCCAAAGTCCCAATAAATTCAGGTAAAGTGCCCTAGAGCAAAGGCGATAAACTGTTTAATGCAAAATAATAAAAAGCTGTTACAAGTTATTTTTTCTTAACTTTTAGAGGAGATGCCTTAATCATAGCTGGTTTTCTAATTCAAAACTGGCTGCATAATTCAAAACTGGCTGCATAATTCAAAGCAAGATTTTAAAATGACATGGAAAAGTACAGCATCATTTTGCTATAGGGCAAGGACAATGTTTCCAAGTAACTTCATACGGCTGGAAGAGACCAGTAACCTCTATGCAGAATTATTCCACTGAGCACTGGGTCTGTCACTCCTGTCCCCTGTAAGAGCAGATTTTTGCCTGTTGGGAGTTGTTGCTGTTCATCCCTTAAAGCACACACAATATCATTTTGGATGGATTCTGCCATGTTTCCAGTGTTACCATGCAAAGTAGCAGTCTCGGTTGTTTTTCACCATTCCATGAAAAGGATGTGGGTGAAAGTGTCTGCTGGGAAGGTTGTGTGGCTGTGGCTCAGCAAGCCTGCAGGTCCTGAGAGCTGCCAGATTTTATAGAGCCCACATTGTGTTTGGACATCACCTTGTGCAAGGTCTCTTGCTAGGGCCAGTTCAGACCTGTGCTACTGGGACCCAAAAGTCTTTCCCAATTTCTTAGTAGTGATGTTCTCACTGGTCTGACTTCTAAGAGTTTTTCAGACAATGAATTTTCTACAGGATAAATTCAAATAGACAGTCATGGCCTCAAGAAAAATTAGTATGTTTGCAGCCAGCAAAAACGCTAACCTTTTTAAGAAGGCAAAAAGAAACCACCTTTACGTTTTAGCCACATGTGCAAGCAATTAGTGCTAGTTGTGTGAAAAATCTGGTTGTTTAGTAAAACACAGGTCTAGCTATGCACATGCTTCTGCTGAAATTGAGCAAGGTAGCATTGTGGAGACCTATGTCTCTATATTGTAAAGTTTCACTTGGTTATTTACCATTGATTCTGACTATTCTTATTCTGTAGAATTTTAAAAAATTATTGATTTAATTTTATTTAGATAATACCTTGTACTGTAGTGACCCATGAAATCAATAACCACTTTTAATGCAATATAACGTAAACACAATTCCAATAAATATATTTTTACAATGAAGCTGTAGATAGCACTTCTGTGTGGGCATCTTTGCCATACTCTGCTACTGAGGATTAATTGCCATAAACTGACAAACTGCAACAGACAGATAGCTACCTCTTTCTCTTTCAGCATTTACTTAAGTCATTTAGAGCAAGAGGTGGTAAGACTGTCAGAGCAAAATTAGCTTGCTACCACCTGATATTTATTTAGTATAGCTGACAAACTCAGTGTAATTCCACATCAGTTTGCTTGATTGCAGTAATAGGTTAATGACAGGCAGCTTACAGTTTAGCATGCTTTTCTGATTTGCAAGAAATGCATCTCTGTATTGTGGACTGATTGACTCCATAGATCCCTAGCCATGTAAATGTTCCCCCAATAACTATTGTCCAGAAGGTATGTCGTCTCAAAGGATCAGCATCAAAGCTAGAAGAAAGAAAGAAACAATTTAGTTCGCTTATTTAAACGCATTTATTAGCAAGAGTTAGGTGATTTTTTCAGGATTATCTAACATGTCCTACCATTTGAATCAGAAATTCTGCATTGGTAATGCTGTCTTCCAGCACAGACAGCATTTGATGTGTTTCAGTTTGGAAGTTTTTTTTACTTTTATACTGGAACACATTGGTTTCAAGTGAGGATAAACAAATATTAATCAGACTCAGTCAGAGAACCAATTGATTAAATCAATCACACTTATAAGGCTGCTTATGCCCAGATATCAGATCTGTGTCATACTGACACAATAGACTTACAAGCCATCCTGCCTGGAACACCATCCTCTGTTAGGAACAAGGTCACTTAGCAAACTCCAAAAAATCCAAAGAGCAAACTCTTAACAGCACATCGTGATGACTTCAATTCCTTTATAAGAAATTGCTTCAGCTGCAGTGTTATCTTTTGTACAATGAAATTCCATTACTCAGTAAATCTAACTGGGGCAAGTATATCTTTCTGTCTTAAATCTGTCATCTTTGCAGTTCTCCTTATCTTGGTAGGTACAGCAGATAACGTTTGACCTTGGCACTGGATCTGTGAGTGATGTGCCTTAATTAATTAACTTTTTAGTCAATACCCCAAACAGCCAAAGGAAGGTCAGATTTCTATCCCAGTGTGCTGGTGCACCATTGCTAGCTGCCGTGGCAAGTGCATGTAAAAAAAGTGCCAGTTTTAAGAAAGAAAATAAAAGATATATGCAGTTGAAGGAATAATTCAGCTGCATTTGAAGCTACAAAAAGAAAAATGGCAAAGTTCCCCTTCAGTTCAGCAGAACTTTGATTTCTTGAAAGAGTTAAGCTCTCCTGAGGGTCAGCTGCATTGCCAAGAACTGAAGAAATGAGGAATGAACTTCTCTGAGTCACCAAGATTCACAGAATATGCTGAGTTGAAAGGGACCCACAGGGATCATTGAGTCCGACCCTTAACCCTGCACAAAACCATCCCCAAGAGTCAGACCATGTTTTTGGCTTAGTGAGGGTAGGATTTCTAAACATTAAATATTCAAAAATGAAAGGTATTGCATCATTTGTTTCTTACTCAAATATGTTTAGTCGTGATCCCTCATGGGCATCTTCCCAGACTTTGGTGGGTCCACCATTCAGACTAGTTCCTCGAATCAAAACCGTCACAAAGCCAGCCATCATGACAATCATTTGAAATGCATCTGTCCAGACAACAGCTTTTAATCCTCCCTAAAACAAAGAGAAACTGTATGCCCCCAAGCTTCTTTCCTGTTGCTCAAGTACTGCAAAATGCAGAAAGACTCCTTTTTTCAACAGCTCATGAGCTGTGTCTATAGCACCTAACAAATCAGGACACTGCATTCTTCCATGAAGGGTGTATTTTCACATGAGAAAATTTCACAGCCTAAATAGTTTGTCCACAGGCATATGAGAATACCTGACTTTCAGGTAAATGTTTTTTTTATGCCTTCTTTAGATCCACTTGAAGAATGTATCATGGTGAGGAACAAAAGCTTAAGGCGATCTGGCCTGTTCACACATCCTATCTCACTCTGTATGTTCTCAGAGCCTGGTGATCCACAATTAGCCTCACATGGAAAAGTAGCCCCAGAAAATTTGCCATTCACTTTTCTTCCATAGCTACTTTCATATTTGATCAAATCCATACTAGAGCAACATGTGATTACAACAAGGGTGGACTGAAATATTGAAAAAAATCATTAGTGGTAATGAGAACAGGAATTAGGTTGTGTCCTGAGCCCAGGGCTCTGATACTTCACTGCCCTGTTTATCTGTTTTGGAATTTGGAGTCTCATGTTGCTTCCACTCAGAAGCAAAGCTCTCTATGACCTATTGATTGTCCTTCCTTGGTTTTATTTCTCTGCTCTTCATCTGGGGTAACAGCAGAGGCACATTTTTCATTACAGTGTTTTTCAGCCTATAACTTGTAAAAGATAAGAATCATCTTATCAAAAGATTTAGTATGACAAGGGAAGGTTATCGCCCCCTTATTTGGACTCTGCCTCAAGCTGTCTTGTTTAAACCTTGCAACATACAGCAGAGGATTAAAGAGGATTTCTTTTTCTCCACATAGACATATTTATACCACAGAGTGTAGAAGAAATTTATCTCTATGTTCTCCAACTTTAAACTGCAGTCAGACTGTATGTGGAAGCCACCCTATTGCGATAGCCTCTCATGTTTAAAGGATGTCTGAATTAACCATTTGTGTTCCAGCTGTTCAGTTATTCTTGTTACATACCAGAGTGCAATAGAAAGTGCACACAATTCCTGTTGCAGCTACAGAGCCCCAGAGATCAAATCCAGTGACTGCAAAACCAAAGAAAACCAAATCATTAGGGAAATGGAGCTAAGTCGTCTGGATAGTATCAGAAGGGCTGTAATCCTTTAGCTTTAGATGGGTAGGAGTAATTATTAATTTTAAACTTTTGTGTCTACTAGGAGCTTTGCTGGATTGTTCAAATTTCTTAGAACTTCTGTCTACTGTTTTGCATTGTTGTTCTCTTTCAAATTGGAATTAACTAACTTTCAAGTGAAAGTAACATGTAGGAAGAATACTTGCATGAAACAAAAATGTCATTCTGATGAGACACAGCTTTATAAGCAATGCTTCCCTTCTGTTCTCAGTCCAGAACTTTCTCTGAAGAACCAAGTTATTCAGAGATTCCCAAAGAATCCTAAAACAAAAAAACCCCAACCCTTAAGTAAATTCCATTCCCTGCTACTAGAAACAGTTTGATGCTAAAATGTTCTTCATTAAAACAAAGTTTTGTGTTCATTTTGCTTCATAAAGCTCCTTTATCCAAGACACAAAAATTTTGGTTTGGCTGATATTGAAACCTCTCCCACCAGGAACAGTTTTTGGGAGCAAATCTGTAAAAGTTCTCTTATCAGCAAAGTTAGTAGGGCATAAGAAGGAATGTGAACTGTCACATGGAATTCAGTTGCACATCAGAGGAAGGAAATTTGGTACTGTATGAGAGGTGGGATTGGACAAACTGGTTGCAACTCAGATGATGAACAAACAAAGGAGCCTCGCAATCTTTTCTCAGTCAGTTTTGGTGAAATCAGGATTGGGGTCATTATGATTCTTTGTGCCCTATGGCAGCAAAATTACTGTTCCCATCTATGGTGACAGATGCTGTACGCCTAGTTTGCAAATATTAATTGAAGAAGTCTGCGAACAGACAGCAGCAGAGCATTCAGCTCTGGGTACATGGAAGTCTGAACATGGGAGACAGGGATGGGGGGAATCAAAGTACAGGGTATGGTCTTGGATCATCAGCTTGTACTGTGAACTTTGCCAGGATGTTGGGAAACTGCTGCAAACCTCTGAAGGTGGTTGCTGAGTGGAGAGCAGAGCAGCAACAGCAAGGCTCCTGCTAATGTGCAGGTGTGAGAGGCATTTGGGGAGTCAGAAATGCAGAGTTGTGAGGTGGAGGCAAATCCTTCTTATAGAACTTTTGAGTAGGGTTGTTTTTTTGTGTTATTTATCAGTTTTCCTCACTTAGTTTTCTCTGATTGCCTTGTGGTGTGGTTATTTGGGGTAGCAGCATGGGAACTCACCTTGGTTGAGTGCCAGTGATGGAGCATAGACCACTATTCCTGTGTAGAGGATCTGAAGGAGAAAAATTTCATTAAAAAAAGGTCATGTATTTGAATGCTCACTGATAAAGCTTATATTTACAGTAGGGCTCTAAGCAAAATACTGGATCTAGGACTTTCTTTAGATCTGCTTGTATTGTATATATCTTTCTGTTTCAGCCTTGACAAAGTAAAAACCTTTTGTTTAATTCTTTTCTGAGGGAAGGACAATTATCTGTCTTGGTATTATTTATTCCACCTATTGCTAAGACAACTAAATGACAAAATATCCCTATCAAATCGAAAGAGTGTATCTCCAGAAAACATAGAGTGATACAGAAATGTTGCATTGACCTCAGAAATTAAATTTTCATTTTTTCTTTCAATCCTTTCAAAGTAACTGACTGAACGCCCTTCAGATGTAAATTCTGACAGAACTCATGGAGAAACAAAGCATAAAACTCAGTAGCATTTGAATCTGTTGCTGAAGATTTAGGAATTAATAAAATGGAATTCATGTAAAAAGAAATGTCTCCCAGTATCCCAGCTAATTGCATGTTTCCATTAAATATACAACTCCTGTAACCTTTTGAGACAGTCCCTGTTGGGACCATCATGGGACTGAAGCTACCTGGGCATCTGCTCAGGAGATGCATTGTGCAACAGCATTCAAATGGGATAGCTTCACCTCAGCGTCATAAATGGGTGACTAAATTTACCCCATACAGCCTGTCCAGCTTTTCAAGAAAGACAGAATCCACTTGTTTAGTAAGAGAGAGGCTTCAAGGGAACGTGATGAGACCAAGAATCTGAAAAGCTGTGAGAGTTCAGCACAACATCCAAGTGTCAAAGACAACAAAAATGGCATTCTTAATACTAACACACAGAAAGTTAAGAAAGCGAGAAAGTTAGAAATACAACCATTCTTTCATTTTAGCATTCATAATCCAAGTGAAAAAACTAAGAAAAAAAGAGTAACATCGTTAAACCATCTCATTCTAAAAAATGTGTTGCCTGAGCCTAATATGTGAAAATCAATGTTGAGTGAAATTAGCATTAAAATGAGTCAATGTTTTCTTACCGTCTGCAGGATGTAGATCAGTGTTGCAGCAAGACGGACAATCTTGTTAAATCTTAACTCCAAATACTAGGAAAAAGAGTAATCTCAATAAATTGCACATGCAGCATCTGGGACACAGATGCTGCTCTTGTGTTTGCCCCAAGTACCACCTTGCTATGCAAGTAAAATTACTGGCAGCTGCTACTGCTGTTATGAGTAATAGGGAAAACTGGATTGTCATTACACAGAGTGGTAATTACATTTAAGAAATCTTCTCATCTGTACCACGCACTTGAGGTTCTAGTTGGGTTGCAGTAATAGGTACCCTCTTTGTATCAGGAATAACTGGAAGAGCCCAAGGACTACAAAACAGAGAAATTTAAACTTCAAATGAAAGTATATTCCAACTGTACAATGAGGAAACTTCAGCTCTTCTCTAGGAGAAATAGCATAGTTTGACTCCAGCAGTGACAAAAGTGGTGGTGGAGCAGATTGTGAAGCAGCAAAGAGCAGTTTCCTAGTGTGTGAGCTAAGCTGGCTTTCTTACTTGCTCTGTCTCAGTCTAAAGCTGAATCTGCACATCACCAGCATGAGAAGATAAGAGAGGGGATCTTATGGTGAATGTGGACAGGTCTTCCCAACTACCACACAATGGCAGAGATGAATAGACATCTAGACCCAAAAGCCCAGATTTTAAGCCTGAATCACCACCTGGAGACTCTCTATAAAATCTCTCTGCCCCTGTGGCAGATTCCACTCAGCCTGCTGTGGGCTGGGTTTCTCTTTGGGCCGTAGTCCCCTGTGCTCCCCAGCCAGATACCTGCCATGGGCTGTACAAATCTTGTCTCTTTTGCAAGTGTCTAGGCTATGCACTGTGTACTACCAAAGCATCTTTTTCTTGCTAATTTTGTCTGTGCTCATCTTGTGTTTCTTGCATAATGAACCCCGTGGTCTGCCACACAAATACATAGCTAGTTTATGTAATGACCTGTTTCGAAAAAATAATTCACGAAGCCAGCGAAATGATCTTTCCAGTGTGCTTGAAGGGTTTCTCTGGCTACAATGACCCTTGTGGTGTTTCAGATGACAAAGGTAATTAGTTCTCCGATCTTGGATCAAAACCAGCCAGAAAATGCAACTACTTGCAGCAATGCTCTATTTTATTCTTTTCCAACCTGAAAATATTTCCAAATGCCCAGGCAGATCTGTTTGACCAAAGCCCTTCCTTGGGCTTGGGCTCAGAGAACAGGAGCAGCCTTTCTATTATCGGGAAGCTCCTTGTGAACTAACCCAGCTTTCTTCATCCAATTCTTGCTTAGTTGAAACTGCCTACAAACAGGAGCAACTAAATTTTCAGCACTTGATTAAAGTGAGTAAGAGGCTATCCCAAATGGTCAGCAGCTGCCCTGTGGGTGTGCAGGTGATACGGGCTGCTACTGAACTGCATTATGAAGAAAATCATGTGTTCCAGAAAGAATGTCAGGCAAAAACTCTACAAAATTCATGTCATTAATTTCATTTCCTAGAGAATGTCTGAATTCATTCTCCAGCCCTGACTTTTTTCTTCTTTCTTTTTTTTATTTTTGGAACAAGCCTGCCACCTTCTTTCTTTTACTCCCCTCAGCTTTTTAGATACAAAATAGTAAATTTATAGTAAATTGGATCAAATTGTCATATCTAGACTAAATTTGAATTGGATAGTATTGAATGTTGTTCTTAAAGTCTGTCTTTAATACCTGCTCTCTAAACCAGAGTGAAATAAGATCAGAAGCATTTGGATACACTTAAATATGTTCCAACTGTAACTTAATTTGTTGCTGATGTGTAAACCCATCTCCTGTCTGTGTTATATGTGCTTTCAACTTACACAGCATAAACAACTAGTTTAAATAATGCAACCAATTTCTAAAAATAATTAAAGTATTAATACAATTTTTCTGTAAAACATTGCAGAAAGTTTTCTGTCAGAGTTTTTAATCTAAAAATATATGCATGATACTGAGTTATGCTAGAATAGTGCCTTTATTTTATGATTTTTACTTACCTCATAAGTGCTTGTTATGCCAGATCTGTAAAACACAGGTAGGAAAAGTTCAGCAGTAAAAATTATGACCAGCGTGTATGAAAGAAAGAACAGCACAAAGGATGCTCCATAGCGATAAACTTCAGAGGGTGTTCCCAGGACGGTTACTGCTGACATGAAGCTTGTTGTGAGAGAAAAAGCTATGGGTCCACATGTCATCTGCTTACCACCTACCAAAAACTCATTTGAAGTTTTTTTTTTCCTCTCTTTAACTGCAAAAAAGACTCCAATGCTGGCACAGACTAAAAATAGTGCAACAAAAACAGCATAGTCCCAAGCCACAAATTTTTTGACTTCTGGAGCTTCAAAGTTTGGCATTGCAGCAGTTGTACAATTCTCTGATGGACGATTCTGGTTTACTATGACTGGTGCTCTGACCAGACTAACGCTGTTGACAGCCAAGCTAAAGCTTATCTGTAGCTCATCGATGACAACTAATAAACTGAAAGACAGTTTATTAGTTGTTTTTTAATCCAGTTCAGTTCTAAGAAGGATGAGTTAAGAAGGTGCTGAATGCTCTTAGAGTCTACAGCTACTAGTGCTTCAGGCAGGCTGAAATGAGGGACTCTAGCTGTGAAATCTGTAGTACAATCCCTTTTTATCTATGAGGTATAAATTTAAGGTTAAACATTAGCCTGACACATTAACTTGATCCGACTCTTTTCCAACCTTTCAGCATTTTCAAATAATAAAATGAGAGAATAGAGAAATAAATAGAGCAAAATGAAGGAAAGCTCAGTGTACAGACCTGTCACTTCACCAGTGAGCTAGTTTTTAGGAGCCATTTCCTCATACGGTTAAAAAACTTGAGCATCAGAGATAGGGTTTAGAGTTGTCCTCTGGCATTCTACTGTGCTCTTCGTAGACTCTCTGTGAGTTATGGCTGTCCTAAGGAATTTAATGGTTAAAACTAACTGTGGTGTTTCACCCCAACTGCCACAGCTCAGCCCTAATGTGTCTGGGAACTCAGGGAACCTCCAGATGAACAGCTGTGGTTTGTGCTGCATTGTTTTCTTACCTATGTCTTTGGCATATTTTGTTGAATTCAATTAATTAGGTTTTCCTTGTATGTTTTTGCTTTGTTTTAAATAAATATCCATTTTATCTCCATCAATGCCGTAACAATATGTTTTCCAAAGAAGCAGGAAATGACTTGTAATCCTGAAGGATTAACTTCTTCAAAGAGGTACTGTGTGCAGTTGCAGACCTGAAGGAAGAGTAGGGGGCATGTTTTGGAGAAAATCAAGAAAGAAATGAAGTAACCTGAAAGAACTTTTAATAGCAGAAGTCCTTTTCTTCAGCTTTATCTTGACTGGGAATGGATCCTCCCTTCTCCTTCTTAAGTCATCAGTAAATGCAGGTGGTTTTGCTGTGTCAGTTGTACCTTGCAGATTAGTGTGTGTCCAGACCTAAAGCCTTGACTGTTCTCACCCATTGCTCAGGAGGAAGGGGAGTATGTGTACAGGAACCCTCATTGCTTAGCGCAGAGACAAAGAAAATCCAGGACAGCCCACAGCTGAATTGACTTCTGTCCACGTGTGCAGTAGAGTAGTTGTGCAAGATTCATGGTTGATTTTGGTGAGACTGGGTGTAAAAGGGGCAGTTGAAAGGCCTCTTTCTACAGCAGAATGTGAACTAAAAAAGCCAAACAAACAAAACCCAAAACCAACCTGCTCAAGATACTTCTTAAAAGGCTCTGCTTCATCTATAGCTGAAACACTTTTAGACCCCAGAAGTTTAAAATACAAAGCACACATTTGTAATGTATGACCCAGCCCCCTGTGAAAGCTGCGTTAGGGATTAAAGCTCCATCTGTTGCCATAGCACTGGTTTATGTGCTTCAACCTGTGGGTTGTGACATGGAGGGACCAGATGAGACATCAATGGACCACTTGGCATTATTGTGGGGTGTGTGAGCCAGTATAGGTAGTGTTCTGAGAATTCTCATAAACCATGTCCAAGTAAATATTTCTCTTTTGTACAGAACAAATGCCTTAAGGTGTTACATTCCCAAAAAAAGCAGCAGCTTTCACTTGCCAGACATTCCTCTGCTTTTGGGGAGCTTTTTTTTTTTGCCTTAAATTTGAGCTGCTGAACTGCACTATGTAAGTAAGACAGCAGCAGTCTTACATTGTTGAGAGGGGGGAGAACTGTTTGTGGGGCCTCGGATAAAAAATGAAAATATAAAGCAAATAAAAAAGTAATCATCTGGGTCAGAAGGTTTCTCTGCCAGTCATATTACCAAAGAAACTCTGAGTGGAAGATCCCTGTAATGTCCATTCTAGGAAAATAGCTGTAGTGTAAAAAATTCCTATTGGCCTAAATATAAGCCTGCAGCGATTTTTTTAATTGTGAATGGGTTTTCTGACAGAAAAATGGGATGTTTTTGGTTAGTAGTAATTTGAACAAAGTAGAAAAAAATGGATAGAATATCAAACTGAAAATCAAGTTAGAAAAGTAAATTTGTTTATTTATGATGCCATAGCCCTCTGACCCATTTTAAGCATCACTTCATGGGGTTGTTCAGAATAACAATTTAGGCTAAATCTCACATGGAAAAATAGTATAAATTAGAAACAAAATTTCTGAAGAAGTATTTTAAAATAATATGCTATTCTGTCATGGTTATATTCTGTACCTGGGAATAACTGTTATTTTTATTTCACTGAAATAATAAGAGTAGTTTTGTTATTTTATTTGTGCAAACACATGTGAAACTAGTTTTTAGCCAGGGTAACCCAAGGAAGAAGGTTGACTTTTTGAAGCTTCAACACCTCTTTCAGTATCTGACTGTGAACCAAGAATCTGACAAGAAATTCCAACTTGAGTGTTTCAATTTTCCACTCGAGGCTGTTTGCATCTGAAGTTCTATTTCAGGCCCTATTTTGGCATCTGAAATAAATACATGAGACAGCAAAGATAAGGGTGTTTCTAATGAGTTGTAGCCCAGATTCCTGCAGTTAGACAGGGAAACCTACAAGAAACATTCTTTTCCATGAACTGCTGTACCTTCTCACCCCTGATTTTTGGGAACATTAAGAACAGCTCTTTAAAAATGGGAGACCAGAGAGATCTTGAATGAATGGCTATATATCCTTGCATCTTTCAGTCTGAGACTAGCAAAAAGTCAAACCTCAATTCTGCATTACATTAGCCTGAGGGTTATCCTCTAATGCTTGCCAGATGCACCTGCCTTATCCTAATCCCAAAAAAAGTGATGCCCTAGGTACCAGACCTTGAATATTTGCTAGCACTTCCCTAGGGAAGCCACCTCTGTCTGCTCCTCTCACCGCCACAGCTAGTGCACATTTTGCATCCTTTTTTCCTTATTTTTTTTTCCCCCTTGGGATGAGAGCTTTCCCTTTAGAGTAAACACCAGTTTCAAATGATACAAGTCATTCCTCTCTGAAGCCAGACTAGAATCACATAGTCTGATGCTCAATGATCAGACCATGAATATTTTCCCTGGCTTCAGCTGACTTAATCTGCTGAATATTTTTGTCACGTGTCACAGACCCAGGACCTGACTTTTAAGACTGACTGATCACTAATACTGAGAAGAGGTAAAAAAGAGTTTTGAATTCTGAAATTACTGAAAACTTTTGTATCTTCTGCACTTAACTTGAGTGCTAAAGTCTAGTATTTGAGTCTGAAATTTGTCTATTTGTATAAACATAAGGGTCATTCTGTAAGATAATATCAAATCACATTTGATGTAAATTTGTTGGTGCTACTCTCAATGCTTATATCTATATATATAAAATACACCTGATTCAACTTAGAAAATTAAGAAGATCTTAGAAAAGATCTCATCGTGGGTGCATACTTTACACAGCATTCATAACCAGCCTCTCAATATTATTCTAAAAAATATTGCATATATTTCTCTAAGCAAATCTTTTCTAGTACCTAGATTTTAAAGTTCCTCTATTTAGTATATTGACCTAAAAACCAATGGGGCCTCATGGGATTCATCCAGGAATCCCCAAAATGCTGGCTGACATCATTGCACAACCTCTCTTGATGATTTTTGAGTGGTCTTGGGAATCCAGACAGATCCCAGCTGACTGGAAGATGGTGAATGTTGCCTTCATTTTCCAGAAGGGCGCGAAGGAGGACCCCAGAAACAACAGGTCTGTCAGTCTTCCTTCAGTGCCTGGTCAAGTTATGGAGAAGATTATTCTGGCAAGTATTGAAAAACACCTGAAAGACAACACAGTCACTGGTCACAGCCAGCACGGCTTCACGAAAGTCCTGCTTATCAAACCTGATTTCCTTTCATGACAAGGTAACCCACCCAGCTGATCAAGGGAAGCCAGTTGATGTAATCTTTTGGGATTTCAGTAAAGCTTTCAGTACTGTCTCCCACCGGACAGAATGTCCAGCACAGCTGGATAAACACATCGGATGGGTGAGCAATTGGCTCACGGGTCGAGCACAGAGGGTAACAGTGACTGGGGTGACATCAGAGCGGCCACCTGTCACTAGTGGGGTTCCACAGGGCTCCATCTGGGCCCTGTGCTCTGCAACATCTCCATAAATGACTCGGAGACAGGACTGGAAGGGATACTGAGCAAGTCTGCAGATGACACAAACCTGGGAGGAGCTGTTGAGTCCCTGGAAGGCAGGGGGCCCTGCAGAGAGACCTGGACAGAGCAGAGGGCTGGGAAATCACCAACCATGTGAAGTTCAACAGGGGAAAGTGACAGATCCTGAACCTGGGATGGGGCAATCCCAGATGTATGGACAGACTGGGGAATGAGATGCTGGAAAGCAGTGCCATGGAAAGGGACCTGGGGGTCCTGGTCGAGGGCAAGTTGAACATGAGTCAGCAGTGCCCTGGCAGCCAGGAGGGCCAACCCTGTCCTGGGGGCATCAGGCAAAGCATCGCCAGCCAGGTGAGGGAGGGGATTGTCCCACTCTGCTCTGCACTGGGGCGGCCTCACCTGGAGTATTGTGTGCAGGGTTGGGTGCCACAATATAAGAAAGATATTAAGCTATTGGAGAGTGTCCAAAGGAGGGCAATGAGGATGGTGAAGGGCCTTGAGGAGAAGTGTGTGAGGCGCTGCTGAGGGCACTTGGTGTGTTCAGCTGGAGGAGAGGAGACTGAGGGGAGACCTCACTGCAGGTACAACTTCCTTGTGAGGGGCAGAGGAGGGGCAGGCACTGATCTCTGCTCTGTGGTGACAGTGACAGGACCTGAGGGAATGGCCTGAAGTTGTGTCAGAGGAGGTTTAGGTTGGATATTAGAAGAAGGTTCTTCCCCCAGAGGGTGGTTGGGCACTGAACAGGCTCCCCAGGACAGTGGGCACAGCACTGAGCCTGACAGAGCTAAAGAAGTGCTCGGACAATACATTCAGGCATATGGTGTGACTCTTGGGGATGGTCCTGTGCAGGGCTAAGAGTTGGATTCAATGATCCTTTTGTGTCCCTTCCAACTCAGCATATTCTGTGATTCTGTAAAAAGCATTTAAAGCACAGCTACCAGGTGTACCTGTGCAGTACTGGAGGATATTTTTCCCCCCCCCCAGTAATGCAAAAACTAGAATCAAGTCTGTGAATGGTTTATTTTGCTATATAATAGACAAATGGTTTACCCTGATACATGACTGAATTATTTTCTTATCCCTTTCCAATATTTTTCAATATCAAGCTGTGGAAATCCATAGAAATAGGCACTGGAGGATTTGCATCACATTTAACCAAATATCTGGAAAAGAAATAGTAAGTAGTTTTTTAAGGAAAAGTAAACTTCTGGAGCAAAAAATGCACTGAAAATCAAAAATGTGTCATCCAGAAGTCCTGTTACACTTAGGGATTATCTCTCCCTGACAATGGACTTTGGCTTTTCTTAATAGGCTCCTCTTTAATGATTACTCTTTCCTCATAAAGAAATGCTCATTTATCTATAAAAAGATCATTATAGTCCTGTAGTATGGGGAACTGGAGGTATTGCTTAGAGTTTCAAAACAGGTCATTCTCTGAGGACAGAGTCCTCCCCCATGGGAGTGCTCTCCCCTGGCAGCACCAGGTCACACCAGGGCACCCGGCTGGGACTCTGGCCAGTGGTCAAGACTCATCCTGTCCTGCTTCCCTCTGTTTTGCACTGTAGGGTACAAACTTTGTGGAGTCACTTGCCAACCCAGTTGCTCACTTTGTGAATGTTTTTTAGTTTGCACTGAGAATTGGATTTTCTTCTACAGTGAGCTGGGGAGCTCACTGAGTGTGAGGAGAAACACTGTTAATCAGATACACTGGATTTTGAATAGTCATATTATCAAGAAAAACAAGTACCTTAAAATAATATCATGCTGCAATTTCCCAAGGCTTCGAGCCATCGTCCCAGCTTCTCAGCTGCCTCTCCCATGGGCCCCTTCATAGCTCCCTGCCAGGCACCTGGCTGGCTCTAGTCCTTCAGTTCCCTTGAATTTTATTGCAGAGGAAAGAGTAGCACATAGGAAAGGAGCTTGCTGCTTGTCTATCCAGGGTAATGATTCATTTTCCAGGAATGGTCCAGGTATGAAAGATGTTTTTATCCAAATATCAGTCAAGATAAATTATAACTATTGCAGTCCGACCACAAGCTCCATAGCCCAAGCAGTAACTCCCATAACAGATTGGAGTGGGGTGGAGGTGTGAAACAGCTGCTGCAGACCTGCTTGCAAGACAGAACAAGTCGGAAAGGCTGCTGTGCTCTTGATTTGGATACTAAGGAGATAAGGTTGTCCTTTGGATCATCTCTATTTTCCACTTTGACACTGTGGCAAATACTTTTTGAAAGGTGGGACTGGACAATGTCCCATCCTATTTTGGAGCACTCCCCTGTTATCACATCAGGATGCTTTTACCTGTGATGTGTCTCATACTTGCTCTGCTCTGATGTCTGTCCACAGATGCAAGTTGCCAGGTTTCAGAGGAGGCTTCCAGAATCAGATGTCCGACCTTTTTTCATTGACTTTGCCAATGTAGTCTCTGTATGAGAGAGAGGGAGCATAGATGAGGGTGACCATGACAGAGAGAAGGGAAGGAGACTAACCAAGGGAAGGCAGGGAAAATTCATACTGCATTGGCAATTTCAGATCCTTGCAGGGAAGATGAGAGTACTAATAATCTGAGAAAACATAACTAATTTCTGTGAAAACATTACCTATTTCAATTTGGCTGACAGCTTTGCACACTAAGGCTGTTAAATTTGGTTTTTCTTTTTATTTGCTGAACAAGTTAAGAGGTTGTAAAATTCATGGACTGGCACAAGGATGAGCCATCTTGATCCCAGTGTATCTCAGCAAAAGACAGCAGTCAAGGGCTGAGCGAAACAGCAGTGTTACATTCTATTTTGTTTTAAAATGAGGATAAGGCACTTTATACATACTTCAAAAAGCACTTTGGGGAGTATGTAGCACCTGGGAAGGAAATAGGGAGTTGAGATGTCACTGCAGGTGATTTAAGGATAAAGACGTAGAGTGTACTTTGAGAGGATGAAAAAGTAATGTGTGCTTCACTATTTTTGTGCCATTAAAAGCTTCAGAAACCAAGTCATCTGATTTGGTGTTCAGTTGTTAATAAGTAATAGAAATACTGCCTCAACCCTGCAAAAGAAGCATTTGGAAATAGTCTGGCAGCAATGTTAGGGGTAGAGAGATGATGTGTACTTAATAGAATTGTTGCTAAGGGTCCATACAGAAGGCCTGTGCAGGTAGTCCCTGAGGGCTGAAGCTGTTTAACACTAAACGGGCCTGATGTCTTCCTCCAGATTAGATGGTTCATGCACTCTAATGAGGTTGTGTTATAAAAAGGACATTTTCTCACATCACAGAAAATCCAAATCAAAGAAGACTTTTTTAGTAGGACTTGGAGATCAAACATCTTCAACCTTTCTTTTTATTGACTTGTTTTTCCACTTTCACTTTTCATTCTTAATATACATCAAAGGGATCTCTTCATCCCGTTCTGCCTGTATAATTTCACTCTCCTTACATACCCACATCCTTATCTTGATACAGATTACAGTACAATATTACTACACTGTAAAAAGGTTTTGAGCATTTTTCTGTAAAGAGAATAGCTTCTCTTGAACAGTTTAACCACTTAGATATTATCAGCTTGCTATCATTGCATTCCTTCAATTACCATCTGTTCTTAAAATAAATTAAAATAAGCAAAGATAAAGAGCTAGTCATAGTTTAAATCTTCAAAATAAAAAAAAAAATAAACGGGATTTTGCCAGCAACTATGCAGTAAATTTTTCTTGAATCTGTTGGAAGAGCTGGACTGCTATAATCTGGCCTCTAATGTGTCCAAGGTGGCATGAGGTGAGGGGGAAAGGAGTAGGGCCATGGCTTTTCCATAGGTCTTTGCCTTGACAGACCTTTCTATCTGTCATGCATCAGAGTGACTAAAGTTCTTCATGCTTTTCTAAGATCTCATCATTAATTTAAATTCAGATATATGAGCTTTTGTTTGGACCTTTACTTGTGCTGCCTCTAAGGCTGTAGAAAGCAGAGAGGCCCTGTGGAAAGAGCTTCAGAAATTAGAGAGATGGGTCACCACCAACCACATGAAGCCTAACACGGGCAAAGAAGGGTACCAAAAAATATTATTACAGAAAGTGAACATTAGGAACTGGAGAAGATATATTTGGCTGAATGGAAAACAGCCTTTGCCACTAGACAGTGACTAGCAGGGGAGTTCATGTGCCATGCCACATCAGCCTGTTTTGTAAGAGCTGAGTGTGCACTCTGCACCTGCTGTGAACATATGATATGCTGCCACAGATACTGCTTTGGAATCGGGCAAAGGGATGTCATTACAGTGTGAATGACTGTAAAAAAAGTCTCTGGAATTTGCTTATGTGACCTATTACTCCCATATCCCTTGGTTCTTTTTGATAAATTCACCAGCTTTTCATGTGCTGTTGACTCTAGGATAGCAGGGACACTTCTGTCTTACTTGCTTTGGGAAAACAGTGGTGTAACTTTAGCATAACTGAAGGAAACTTGTGTCCTGCTTGCCTGGGGACAGAGAGTGGAAGCAGATTACTTTTTGGATGCAGACTCAAGAGAGCATCTCTGAACAGGTACCACAAAAACTCTTGCCCCCAGCAGTACCTTCTGATTCTGGCAGGATAAATGAAAGAAATATCTCAGGGTCACCCCAACTATCAGGAGTCATAGTGAAGAAAACAAAACCTCTGGTGGAGGCATATATCAGCAGCCCTTTTTATTTCCTTTAGGAGTATATAAACAACTTCTCACTGCTCAACAGTTAATGTCTTCCTTATGCCCAGGAGAAGCATTTTCAGGGCACTGTGACTTGCCCACACTCAGTTGCCTCTCACCCAACCTACAGGCACTGGCACATAGGGCCAGCAGGGGTTTGCCTTGGGTACTCTGAATCCCACCAGTGAGGGTTTGGGCTGGGATCACACAGTATGTGAAAAATCCTGGTTTAAATTAAAGCCAGTTACAGCAAAATTTGAAGTCCCATTGTGCTGTTAGCTTCCCTGCTTGCTGCCTGCTGAAGCTTTTCATATGGAGATAAATTGTGTTGGTTTCTAGGTGGCAGCTTAAATCACGGAAGTTTTGTTTCATTGTTTATTTGCAAGAAGTTTGTTAAATGCAGACAAATATCCCAAATTTCTTCACCGAAAGGGTGGAAAGGCATTGTAATAGGCTGCCCAGGGAATTGATGGAATCGCCATCCTTGGCATGTTCAAAAAGCATGTGGATGTGGCAGTTTAGTGATGGACTTGGCAGTGCTGGGTTAATGGTTGGACCTGATGATCTTAGAGGTCTTTTTCAACCTTAATGATTCTATGAAGTATCATGTTTTGTATGACTGTGTCTGTCTCTTATTATACAAAATGTGATTGCCTCATGGTGACCTGGTTGTCCTTTCATTTTGTGGCTTTGTGTGTGCACATGTGTGCTCATATCTATGTATAAAAAGTACATGTGTTTGTTTGTGAAGTAGAGGGACCATGGCGATTTGGTGTATGTTACTTCTTTCATTAGTCATGTTGTTTTTGTTTGGGATTTTGTTTTTTTTCCTGTATATGAAAATACTTTGGGGTGGTTCAAGCTGCAGAGGGTTGGATGTTATTTTTATTCAGTCTTTTACTCACTTGGAATCTTGACTCTGAGTGCACATGTTGAACAGTTTTGGAAAGCTGACCCCTGAAATTAAGCATGGAAAAGAAAACTATTACTACAGTAGAATGAGACACTGGAAATAAACTTCTGTTCAGCAATAAATTCTAAACCTAGATATTTGCTCTATATGAAGGCCTATGGTGGAAAAGCTGAAGTTTTAATGTAGAGAGATTGTTCAAGAGAGATGAGGTTTTTTTCCTCACATGCCACATGGAGCATTTTAAACACATCCCTTAAGAAGAAAAGCTTCTCCTTCACCTAATGTAAATGTAAACAGGCCATATCTCCATTGCATCTTTACCCCATGCTGCCTCGATGGCAGGAAAAATTAGATGTGAAATAAATCTTGCCTGTCTCCTGCAGGCTTGAGAATAAATCAATTACTTTGTGTCTATTTTATGTTCCTTTTAAATCTTTGACAGGGCAAGCAAAAAATTCAGGGTAAGGTACTTTCTGTTGTGAGTCCGATAACTTCACTGTGAAAGAATTCTGAACGTGGGGTTGACAGGAATCGTTTTTCAGCATTCTACTTTTTGTAGCTCATCTTCTTGTTTCTTCTTGCACAATCCACACCCAGTGCAGAGTAGTAGCTTGCAAAATTTTTGGATAATCTATTTACTACTGCTAGGGGATTTCCCTGTTTGTTTCAAAGTCTTCTTGTTTTGGTTTGGGGCTTTTTTCTTTGTTTTTTTTTTTTTTTCTTTTTAATTAACATTTTTGGTTTTCTATTTTTGGTGTTGTTTTGCCCTGTAACATCTGTGAAGCATTAACGATTGCTTTCAGTTTAGAGGAGAGAATAAAAAACTGAGAAGCAGCAGTCTTTTTAGATTTACTTTTTGAGTAGGGTTCGTCTGCGGGTGAAGACTTGGAAACAGGGCTTCTGATCCGATGCCTAACTCCTGCCAACTGGCTGCATGACTCTGAATTAGTAATTCACTCTTTTATCTTCCTATTCCACAGGAAACAAAAATAAAACAGACCAGATGCTGAACTCGAGCTGTCTGAAAAGGCATGGATAATCAGCTTTTTAACAGGTAGCCAAAGGTTGCTGAATCTAGTGGAGCTGCATGGGGAAACAATTTCAGATGGGTCCAGATCCCACTCATAATGGAAAACTATGGGTTGCTGCATCTCTCCTCCTTTTTTCAGCTCCATAAATACGTTTCGACAGGCGTTCATAGTTACGATCTAAACACTCAGTACAGGCTGTAAATCTTTGATTTATAACTATAGGACACTTTGTTCTCAGAATGTCATCTAATCTGGTAATTTAGTTATGCTAACACAAAGGAGCCCTCAGAGGACTGTTCCTCCTAATTACTGCTGTGTACATTAAACATTTGTGAATTCATTTTGCAACATGCATAATTCTTTATAATTTTTCTTCCTAAGGTGTGATGACTTGGTACAGCTCCATGACACAGGAACATCTGAGAACTGACATCTCTAGAGGAGAAAGGAGACAGGAGTAATCTGGAAATGTTAATACAGAAATTGGAACACACCTGTATAGGAGGCTTGGACTAACACTGTTTTCAAAACAAGTGGCTTGGGATGAGTTTTTTGCCCTTGGAGCTATGAGTGAAATTCGTAAAACAGGGTTTGATCTGTTTTCATACTGATCTGATGGAGACATAGGCAGTGTGATTAAATATGTTGCTTACAAATGAGTAGTAGTAAAAGTAGTAGAAAGAGCACCACTCTTGCACCTCACTGTCATACTTGCATTGTAACCTTCTTGGGAGTTGATTAATTTAGAAGAAAGACATAAGGACTGTATATAATTTATTAAGACCTTTAAAATTGGAGTAAAACTCCTATACCAACAGCATTTTGCTGTTTGTGTTCCAGTGAGTATTGTTTCTGGGCTTTGGGTGGGTTTAGATGGTGTCAAAATAATAACTAAATAGAAAATACTGAACTGAAAACCACATCAAACTTTGATATTGGTTCCTCTGTTGTTTGGAGTAATTCAAGGCAGGCATAAGTTGCATAGCAAACTCAGCAACTTCCCACACTATTAGGAAGAATTGATCAGTTATTTGAATTTAAACATTTAACTTAGAAAAGACAAAATTAATTTAGATTTTTGTAAGCAATAATCTGGATTTCATCCAAGAATGAAATATGGGAAGCTGTCCTAGTATTAAAGTAAGTCCTAAGATATCACTAAAGTAAAACATGCTTTTGATGCCCACTGAAAGATTTTATGTGGCTATCGCTGTTCTGTGTGAAGTTTCCTGGAAGAGGGCAGGCAATGCCCCACTTCCTACCTTTCCACCCATGCTGTTGGACTGAAATCAGAATATGTCAAGAGATTGCTTTCCTTCTAGGAAATCAGCTATCTGGATTTGCCACATAAAGATGTGAAATGAAAGAAAAATTCTTTCCAAAGACAACCTTAGATAATGTTTGGAGGAAATAAAAAATTGCATATATTAATTTTCTATAGCATCACAATTTGAAAAAACTGGGAACATACTATCCTCAAGATACCTCAAAATGAGATACCACTGCCCAGTCTCATAAACCTCTTCACATCAAACCTCGCCCAATCTCATAAAAGTCCCCATAGCTGTAGTTCAAATTCTGCTTTCATTTAAATCCTGTGTAAATCAGTAAGGAAACATTTTAAAAACAAGGCAATTGCTTTTTACTTCCACGGTCTTTTGTGTAATTCTATTCAGTGCCACAATAACTGTCGCAATACATTATTTTGATTCATAGGCAATTGTATTTTAATTAATTAGACAGTCCTCTCTATATAAGTAACTTATAAATTGACTATTTCTCTCAATTTTTATTAAATGAATTGCAAAAAGTCAGTGGTATTGCCCACAGCAGCAAAGTGACAGTGGTGTCACCACGCTTTGAAGATGATTTTGCAGCTGAAATATATTCACATGAATGCATGCTTTTCTCATGCTCAACTTAAATGTATCACATCTGCTATATATTATTTTGTGGTATTTTTCATAGGCTAATGTGGTATGTTTTAATTCTTCAGTGGATGAAACTCCTGGTATTAAAACTCGTGCTGATGAGGAAAATTTGTGCATCAAAAGATAATGGAAGTGTTTGGGGCATATGAAGAAGGTTCTACATCTTAGGACATTCTTATATCTTTATTCTCTTACCACTTCATTGTATCTCCTGTTACTCCTGCTGGTCTCCACTCTTTTCTTTACCTTTGTAAATGTTGCAAATTCTCTGGGTAAAGGGACGTATTATTTCTCACAGAGGCAGGGCTTCACTTCTGACTATAATTGTACAGTTATATTCAAGTACAAACTTAGAATCACAGAATGGTTTGTGTTGGAGGGGACCCTAAAGATCATCTCATTTCAACCCCCTTCCATGGGCACCTTCCACTAAACCAGGTTTCTCAAAGCCCTATCCAGCCTGGCCTTGAACACTTCCATGGGTGGGGCATCCACAACTTCTCTGGGCAAAAGTATTTCCATACAGGATCCCTTGTGAGGGTGAGTGTGCATATGTCATTTTTGTGAATATACATAATTCGTGTGAAGCCATTTGTAAGGCAAAACAGGAGGTGGATCAAGTCAAGACCAGATCCCTGAGAGGTTGTGATTTGAATCACATACAAGGTTGGGTACAGTAAAAAAATAGGAGGCTGCTTGGGTGCTTGTAGAATTTACAGGGTCTTGATCTAGGTGTTTCTTTTTTCTTTTTGGAAGGTTAATAAGTTTTCGAGCAATGTCACTAAAAAGGGAACAGGTGTGGCCTATACTTTATGAAACTACTTGCTATACCTTTCACTGGGATTATTTTAAATCACTGCAGGCTGCTTTAAACCCTGAGTATTACAGATGAAGTTGCCAGAGTCATCACACATAAATAAAGGTGTGAAGTGTGTATGTGTCTGTGTAAAATGCCCTGCCAGGCAGGTTGCAAAATGTTCCTTAGTGAGCACTTGAAGGTTTTCAATTAAAAAAAAAAAAAAAATTGGTGCGGGAGTGGAGGACAGAAGGAGAAAATGGAAATAGTTTGTTACACACTGCTGAAGTAATGCCTGGTGTTAGTGGAGTTGGAAAGCATAATTTCTCACATGAAATTTTCAGTGAAAGGTTTTGAAAAATATTCTTGTGGGGCTATATGTGCCTTCTTCAGGTACAGCAGCATAAATCCATTCTCCTCTCCTCTCCTCTCCTCTCCCATCCCCTCCCCTCCCTTCCCTTCCCCTCCTCTTCTCTTCTCTAACAACTCCTTGGACAGACAAAATAACCCAGCAGGAAATAAGACACCATGCTGAAAAATTGCCTGCCTTCTACAGTTCTCTGTCTGGAAAATATATCAGATAGAAAGGAAAACAGTAAATCAGGAACAGTGGGGACTTCAAAAAGTGAAGTTAATGTTAATTTAGTTAAAGGAGACAACAGAAATGATCTTTCCTTTTCCATTAATTTCTTCCATGATCTATTAAATTACCTTTTTTTTTTTTCCTTTAACTTCCATCAATCTACTCCTCATCTGGAAAACAGAAAATCAAAAGAAACAGGAAAAAATATTGCCACAGACCTGGATGATGTTAGCATAGGCATCATGTAACATGGTTTTTCAATTACATGGGACCCTTGAATGTGTGTGTTGATGCAGAATTGCATGTGTACCTTAGGTTTGGAAGCAGATCTCTTTTTCAGGCATTTGTGTTGCTGTTCTCAATCTGCCCTAGTCATGTGGATGGGAACTGGAAACAGTCTGTTCCTGCACACTGGGGCTTTGATTCTCCTGCTGCAGTAGATAAGTAAATCCTATTATGGCTGATGGCGATCTATTGATGTCTTGTTGGGGGAAAGATTCAGGTTTCTGCTTGTTACATGGAATCTAAAGAAGGGTTGAAGATCACGCTTCACATGCAATGATGACTAAAGACATTATTTTGGTTTCCTTATGTACAAATTTAAACTTCTTTTTAGTAGTCCAAATTCTTGTTTGTTCAAAAGGTGGCGGAACAGCCTGTCTTGACTGCTGTCACATTAAAGCAGCCTGGGAAAAGCCTCTGTTTTCCTTTAAAGGAGAAGATGTGGCAAAGTGTTCTTTTGTCTCAGGAGGGATTGGAAATGTCAGCAGATGCTTTGCAACACAGATTTATTTAATCTAAATTAGAAGTGCTGTCCTGTCTTAAAAACAATATAATGTTTATAAAGAAGGTTCAAAACATATTTATAAAACTGGTGCTGTCAAAACAGGTCGACCAGGAGATAAATTTATCCTCTAGATGATTCTTATAGGCCTATCACTCAAATCATTTACCTTTCTGGTCCAGGTTTTACTAAATCTGAAACAATAATGAGATCCTTTCCCCCCTCCTAAAAAGTAGTAAAAACTGACCCTATGAGATACGTAGGAATTTGTGCTTTAACTGCCTCCAAACCCCTGATCTCCTTTCAGGGATCATTTTGCTGGCCTTCCCCTGGGAAACACCAGGGTACCCACAGCCACGTGCTTCTTGGAAGCACAAAGCACTGCCCCATCTCACTGGGGACAGAGGCATGTCAAATTAATAATTTTCACTGGTTAGATTGGCTTGAAGTCCCCTAAAGAGGAATGCGCTAAATTCACAGCATTTTAAATTAATAAATAGAGTTGAGCAGTGATGATTTGATCAAAACTTGAGACATCGTGTTCACTCTAAAAATGTCTTACACCACTGTGGAAATGCTCCTGTTTAGCAGCATCATCTGCATTTTTCTGAAGAACAAGATAAACTCAGAAAAAAATTAGGTGAGGGATGAATCTAGGACAATCAGCAAGTTTACAAACATGTTCATCATGGGTTCTGAAAGGAGATGGAGAAGGAAAATTTCCGAGGTCATGAAAACCAACAAACTTTCCCAATTCACATGAGGTTCCAGGACATTTTAATGTGGTATTAAATGTGGTACAAATGTTTTAATAATTGCTAGGAAGCAGAGGGCCAGTTTGAAACCCTCCAAACCATTAATTTAACATCTGTATCTTATAAAAAGCTTGGAAATAATATTTAGAGAAAATCAAGGGAGTACATATGTTGTAGTAATATCATAGCAGAAGACAAGCACTTCTTAGAAAAGTTTAGTGCTGTTTTATTTGAATTGGTACACACACCACAATATAAATGTGTAGTAATTAAAATTGCCTTTCAAAACAAGTCCAAGAAGATTTCAGCATAAGAGACTTTCTGTAGGGTGAACAGCAGATTAGGGGCAAAGAGACACAGAATCAAATTACAGCTGTCTCTTGTTCTAGTCTAGGTAGTGACATCCCCATTCTCTTGGAAATTCACCCTTTAGTCACTAATGGTAAAATTGCCATGAACATTAGTTCAGATTAAGAAAATTTTTTTAATGAGAATACATTATGATCTTTATTTATAAATTTTAAAATTAACAAGTTCTACGCATGCACTCCACTAGCCTTTTTTTCAAATGTAAGGATAACTCTAGGCACAAACATCCGCTTGTAGCTAGTTTAGTCCTGTAAAAGTTATGGTTTGTGCTATCATAACTAATTACAGGAACTAAATGGGAAACATGTCTGCTTCACCATCATACGGCCCCCCGTACACCAAGAAAATTTGAGTTGCTATGAATATTCTCATGCCACCAGTTTTATCCAAATACTTTTCCAAACCACTTCAGAGGAATTACAAATATCATATGGCTTAGAAAATAATGACAGCTTGAAGGTCCACAAACAGCCTCTGAATAAAAGCACTGTACTTCTCTGAGACTGAGTGTTGTATTCCTCTGTCTCCTAAGAGGGTTATAACGTATTGCAGTGAATGCTGGACCAGCAATACCTGTTGGTTTTAGAGGAGAGAGGGCTGGCTGGAGGACTGTCACCAGCTGTCTGCCTTTTCTCTTTCATATCCATTCCAGTGATCCATGGATACCTGCTTTTCACCATGCTGCTGTGGGGCCCCAACTAAAGAGAGCCTTTAACTCCTCCAAGATCTTTCAGGGTTATTACCAAACCCGATTTTAATAAATCACTTTTCTTGCTGTAGCAGACTTGGATGATAAAGCCCCCATGGCACAATACTCTAAACATACCTGTAGTATGCCTACAAGCTTGTTCACAGCTGGTCCAGTTTTCAGTTCTAGGTGTAGTGCCATAGATCTTGAGCAATGGAATATTGTCAGGGCTCTGTCAACATTCGATCCTAATTTGAAGCTGTGTTTGAATGCCTACTTGGAATATCTTGCCACTTGGAGATTTTATGCTGGCAGCTGTCTGAACTCTAAAATCATGGAAGAAGTATAATCTTATTGCAAACTGGCTCATTTTATTGTAAACTGACTAAAACTAAGAAAATACTGGCTATGAGAAAAGTTTGTTCAAAATGGAAAGATATTTGCAGTTGACTTTTTATGGAGATTCATTTTTCATTTCCAAGACTTTTTTATTATTATTCTAAAATGGCTTCTGCCATTCAGCTGTTGTTCACTGCCTGATTCTTGCTGACCACAGCTGTTCACAAATTTGACTTCAGATAGTGTTTGTTAGTGTTTCTTTATTGATCATTACCAGACTACCTCTCTGATTTGAGCTGACTCCTGTTCAGGCTGAACTCTGTCTCAGACATTTCCAGGGACCTAGCAATTGGTCTAAATTGTGTATGACAAAACATGAGCTCTAAAATCTTTCACTTCAAAACAGTCTGTGCTCCTGTATGGTTGTCTCCTTCCTTGTGATCTATAAGGACTTCAGAAATGCAGTCTGCTCTTCTTTGACATGCTAACAAAACAAAACTGGAAGGACTGTTTGCCTGACTCATGCTATACATTGCTAGTAAGACTAAGATGATGCCAGCAGGTATTTCATACCAACTACCTGCCCCTACTGCTTCAGACCCATCCTGTGTCTCTGTTGTTGACTTGCTGCAGTTTTGCCAAAGAGATGGAAAGAAGCCGTTCCACACACAAGGCTGAAATGTCTCATGGGGACTAGCAAGGCAACCTTTGGCCATTAGACTCCATGGTCATCTGGAGTCTCTGTTGTAAAAGCTAAAAAATGGAAAAAATGTCAACCGTGGACAAGCAGGTGACGCGTTGAGATCACTGATCACCTTTGGATTTTTGGATTATTGCTTTGTCTTCTCCCATCTACTCCTTGCATTTACCTGTTGCCTTGGTCCTAGACAGTAGGAGATGTACACACTGATGATTATTTATGTGCTCAGTGTGTGGCATTATAAGGCTGGAGCCTGTAGGACTTAAGATTTAAAAATGGTAGTCTGTCTTAGCTGAACGGATGGTAAGAGAATACAGCCTCTCTGAATATAATGAATATTCATTATTCACATAATGAAGATGGAGGACTTGAGTTCTCCATTCAATGGGAAGAACTACAGAATCAATGTATCATAAAAACATAGGCTGATTTGGGTTGGAAGGGACCTTCAAGACCATCTAGTTCCAATGCCCCTGCCATGGGCAGGAACAGCTTGCATTAGACCAAGTTGCTCAGAGCCCCAGCATATGTATTTATATATGTTAAAGAATAGTCAGTGAACTGTATGTTGAAACAAACAAACAAAAAACTCCAAACAAAACCAGAAAGAGATTTAAAATTGCCTCATTTGTTAAGGAAGAATTTGATACAAATGTTGGGTTTCAGTACTACAAATACCTGCTCACTGAAGTTAAACATTTGGCTTTTAAATGGAAAATTAGCAAGGACAAATATTTTTATTCTAACAGTAGAGCAGGTGATCCCAGTTTGCAATTCTGTAAAAAAAGAATAAGCAAAATTGAATACCAACATATCTGTCCATCTGTCCATCTATCTATGTAGATAGATATACATACATGTAATATTACACACTGAAGGTTATATCCGGGGCACCTTAGCCAGTTGCCAGGCGATGGCACAAGAAGTTAATTTCAGTACCTAACTAAAACTGGCAGACTCCGCAAAACAACAAGCATTAGCCAGCAGTGAAGAGGCACAATGCGTCCCAAGAGTTTATTGCAGAAATTGTAGTTAGTCTTCTCTTCTTCAGTGCAAATTCCTTGAACCCTTGCCATGGCTAATAGGAAAATATTACTCTTAAATTTCATCAGATGGAGCTCTTTCCTTCTAGCCCTTCTTGAAAACTGGGACAACCTTCACCATCTTCCCATCAACTGAGACCTCTCTGGATTCCCAAGATCACTTAAAAATCATCAAGAGAGATTGCACAATGACATCAGCCAGTTTTCTGAGGATTCTGGGATGAGGCTTATTAAGCCCCATAGATTTGCAGGGATCCAGCTGGAGCAGCAGATCCTACAAAATTTCAGGGCCAACTGGGAGTTGACCATTCTGACAGTCATGGTCCTCCAGCTCAGGGCACTGGGACCCCCTTGGTCCATCAGCTGTGTTGATTACAGAGGCAAAGAAAGCATTAAACACCTCTGTCTGATCTCTGTCCATGTTTGTGAGATGACCAGCCTCATCCTGTAACGGGCTGATGATATTTCTAAATTGCCTATTACCATTAATATATTTGATGTTCCCCACATTTCTGGCATCTTCAACTCCAGTTGAGGTTTGGCTGCACAGATTTTCTCCCTACAGCAGCAAGCAGCATCTCTGTATTCTTCCCATGGCACTTGACCTTGTTTCCACCAGGCATACACCTTCCTTTTCTGCCTTATTTCCAAGAGAAGATTCCTGTTCAGCCAAGCCTTATGCCTCACCTGCTTGACTTCCGACATTTGGAAATTGGGCTTTTCAGACTGATGGTGCTGTTTGGAAATGAAGTGGTGGGGAATAGTGGGGTGTCCCCTCCGCCTTTCCACTTCCCGCTTTGGTGAAAGCTGATTTGGCAATGAAAAATTTTGTAATCTTGTTCCAGGCAAATGAGATGTTGATGACTATAATAATCTGGAAGTATTTTGTTTGGAGAAGCCTCTTTCACAGAGGCAGGTTGTTTTAGAGGTGTCACCCTGACGATCTACATGAGAGCTGATTCAAAGATTCTTGGTGCTGGAATGGCATCTGAATTTCTTGCCCTCAGGTCAGACTAGATAAAAGTAACAGAGAGCTGTCAGTGTCAGTGACAGCAGCTGTGTCTGCTCCATTCTGTGTCAGGGCACTGCACACTTGCAGCAGCAGGGATGCAGGTGGGCTATTTAAGCAGTACATGATGTCACACAGGGAGATGTTCACCTCCAAACAGGACAACCTGTGGTGACTGCTGTGGCACCAAACCTGGATCCTTCCTGCTCCCCTGGGAATAGAAATGACACCACATGTGCAGGAAGAGAGGAGGAGGAAGAAGAGGGAGAGGGATGGTGGCTGACCAGAGAGAGGAAAGCAGAAGCATCCCCCTTGGTTAGTACTGTCCCCAGATCACATCACCTTGCTTCAGGAGTTGCCTTCATGCTCTCTTATCCAGAGATCTCTGTGGCTTTCTCACCCCCTGTGTTGGTTCATTTAAGTCAGGATTCAGGCCACTCTTTAAAAATTTGGAACATTTCTCATTTTTTTTTCTATTTACTGTACTGATAATTTGTCTTCTAATCACCTGTTCTGTCCAGTTGGCATATATACTTATAATAAACACTCATAGGCTATCTCGTACCACTTTCTGGGGTAAAAAGTAAAATAAATAAAGAAAACCCCCTAACACCAACCAACCAACAGCCCAGTTGCTTCAATAAGCTGTATATTAGTTCTCAGTCCAGGGAACAGCAGCTCCCTTGCAGGTTTCTCATGCATGGCTGCTGCAGGAGCCACAGGTAACACAAGTAGTGAAGTTAAGCACCCAGAGGTGTAGGCAGATGCTCCCAGTGTCCCCTCCCTCGTTGTTCAACTCACAGCAGTTATTTCAAATGCTCGTTTGTACTGGGTTGTGGGAATTTTTGTTTCCTTCAGTCTCATAACCTCTCAGTCTGATGTTCCTGACTGCAAAGCATCCTGTTCTCATACTCCTCTTGCAGTCTAGCAAACCAGCAGCCAGCTGGGCTCAGCAGGTTCAGGCCACTTTTAGGGGTCTGTTGAATGTTTCTGAGTTCAAAAATTGGTTGCAGTTCTACTCTGGAAAGTAAAGACAGGGTGTTCTGTGTTTTCTTACTCCCTTTCTGCTGTACAGATCTTATAGAATATGTGCTTCTATTTTAGCTCCTCCCTACAATGTCATAAGGGCAAGAATTGATGGTTACATTGAAGGCTTAGCCTTCTGGCTGCAATCTTCTGAAAAAGAGCATTCCTCACAGTTCACTGGAGCTGATACTAAAGGAGGATTTTCATCTAGAGAGGTCAAAATATATTTTTTAAAATATTAAATAAATGATAATTTTTAAGACTGATTGTATTTAGACTTCTTTTGTGGCCACTGTTTGATCTGGCATTTATTCATTTTTGCAGTACTTACTGTTGGATGAAAGATTCCCTTTGGAAGTTTCCTTTTCTCTGGGCCTTTTGACTGAGTTCTCATAAACATATGGCAAAGTTTCCATAGACATGCCATTCCCTGCCCTCAGAAGTCTTTTGAGCAGTTTACTAGTTTTATGAGTAAATATGACACAGCATAAAAGAAGACTCCCCTTGAGGCTGGTGAAACACTGGAACAGGTTGTCCAAAGTGGTTGTAGATCCTCCATCCCTGGAAACATTCCAGGTCAGGTTGCATGAGGCTTTAAGCAACCTGATCTTGTTGAAGATGTCCCTACTCATTGTGGGGGGTTGGACAAGGTGAATTTACAGGTCCCTTCCAACCCGAACTAGTCTATAACTCTATTATAAATAAAAACAAATAAATAATAAAGGCTCACTGCAATGAGATTTATTGGTGTTTAAAGGTGGGCCCCAACATACTGCTCTTTCAGATCTCACAAGACTGATGACAGTCGCTCCTCTCTTCTTGTGTTATGGCTACATTAATCACTACATCACCCAAAGCTACCAATTCCTGGTAACTACCTGAGAGAATTCCTGGACTCTACCTGAGAGAACATCAAATACCTCCAATTATATGGTTGAAAGCAGGTCAGGAGACTTTATAATCTTGATATGAAGGTAAAGCTGATCTTCCATTTTTGTCCAAGCGATAATAAACCACTGAACTCAGTGGATGACATTGTTCTTCAGCACGTTCATATCTTGCAGAACTGGATCCTAAGTCAGTCAAGTTTTGTATGTGCACATATATATTGATTCTATGGAGTGGAATTTAAAAATTTTCCAAAGTACCTGTTTAAATTATAAGGTGACTTTCCATTTTCAGATAGATCAGGCTACACATTAGTTTAGGTTAACTGCAAATGAGTGGAGTATTAGTTCCTTGACAGCTGAGTTATTTGAAATGAAATGTTGGTGGCACCTGCCCTACAGTCACAGAAACATATGTATATTTAGTTTCCACATCTGTGAAAAGCCTTTGAAAGCTTTTTTAGGCAGCTTCCAGTAAATAACAACAGATTTTTCTCTCACAGTCTTCAAACTTCTGTAATTTGACTGTATGTACTTAACCTGTAAAATGTATTGTATGTAAACATGCAGGCTCACATACACTTTGCATTTTTCTGGCAAAATTAGAAATGCTTTGATCTATGTAGTCAGATTTATTCCTTTTTTCCATGAATAATCTTATTTTCTACTTTCCATCCAAGAGGTTCTATTAAGCTGCTCTTTCTTTGGCTTGTGTGATGCAACATACATATCCTGTCACCATCAAGGCTGCTGGGACACCAGTTCAGAGCAGACAAGAAAGAGCTGGAGGGGGCAAATGGAAGCATGTGAATTTTTTCTCATGTTTATCTTGGCATTGTAGAAGAACTTTTCCAGACTTGAGTATTCATTAATACCAAAGAGGGGAAATAAGTCATTTATGTTAAAATAAAATGGAGAATGAATGCAGAAATAAATATTTTTGGCTAGCTACAAATTTAGCATAGCTGGGAGACTTGTATGGGTTGAACAAAAGACCACTAAGAGAAAGCAGAAAGCACTTTCAGTTTAGGGCTAACACTGAATTCAGCATAAGGGAAATTTCTACACATCTTGCTATCTACCAAGTCTTTGAAAGTTAAATATAACTATAAAAAAACAGATAAGCAGTTACTTCACATCTACATCCTTATCCTTCTGGGTCTGTTACTGCCAACTTATTAGAAAAAAAAATCTTAAAAAAAAATTTCCAAAACAAGTTAGAACTGCAAGTATTTCACCACCAAGACCTACACCCCAGGCCAAGCAATCTCCTGTTCGTGATCAGTCACCGCGAATGAGCTATGGGGCTGTGTTCAGAAGGCACATACATTCTTGCGTATCCTATGGAAAATATTCTGTCTCTCATCCTGTTGGTGGGGAAGTGGCTCTGACCAAGTGCTGCCCTCACAGTCATTACCAATGTCCCCTTCTCCCTCTGCTCCTCTCTTTCTCTTGGGAAAGGTTGGGGAGCATGGGAAAAGTTAGTTCAATCACAGGCAGAAATAGCCCCTCCAAGGAGGTGGTGGAGAGGTTTTCTGAACTCTGAATTTCTGTATGGGAAGGTCTGTAATTAGTGGTCTTCAAATGGAAGAAGCAGCTGAGTTGCCCAAGCCCCTGTGTGACCAGTGTGCCTGCCCCATTCAGATCTGGAGCTTCTTATGTTACAAAAAGAAAAAATGCCCTTCTCTAGTTGATGATAATAGCCTGTTTTAGTGATGTCAGAGTATGTCCTTGAGGCTATTTGTTTCTTAGCTGCATAAGTTTGTGGATGATGGATGTGCCATCACCTGGGTGATAGCTGCTTGCTGTGGACCAATACATTTCCACTGGGGAAGGGGCAGTGGAAGAACCCTTCTAGGGACATAAATACTCTTTTTGGTACAGTGGTCAAGTTTGACAGCCTGCCTGCTTCTAGTTACACTCTGGGGCTTTCAGGTGTGCTGGTAGAGTGCTAGAGTAGTACTGTTGGGTTAAAATCACACTGAACCCCAGAGCAGTCTGGCATCAGGGCTAACATGAGGTCTGCATAGGTCTGGTGAGCTACCAGATCTTCATGATCAATGCCTGTTGCAAACTGATTACCCAGTTAACACAAACAAAGATATTTTAGGACTCAGTAGATGATTAATGGTTAGGAGAGAGGAACAAAGCCTGGCTCAGCCTCATCGGAGTTTTCAGCCTCTCCTGCAGCAAAGCAGCTTGGGTTGAGTGAGTTTTGGGGATTTTTTGGCTGACAGCAGGATGGAATGTACTCAGTTTGCTATTACTGCCTATGTCAAATTGTTTTGGTCTAGCTGATTGCCCTGGGAAAGTTGTGGCTAGTTCTTTTTTCTTAGTCAAAATATCTGTGAATTAGCTTTTTAGTTTGCACTCTTTTTCTGTTTTTCTCAACCAAAAAAATTAGAGGTCTTATTTCAAGCGGATGCACGCTGATAGCTGTAAAATAGGTTTCTGAGGATGAACTGTGCAACAAAAGAGCAAGAAGCAGTTTCTAAATCCTCATGTTTAATACCATAACTTATATACGGAATTGCCTTTTATTATAACAGACTGATTCCTGCAGATTTTTAGTTTACAAACTAGCTTGAAAATCATTTAAGTAGTTCATGCTATTAAAACACACTCAAACATTATGTCCTACTTTTGTGTCTGAAACACTTGCAATTTCAACAGTCCAAAAATATCTAATTTACTGTAATTTAAAAGCAGCTCCAAGTTACTAATAATTGCATCCATATATTTTTGCATGCTAGGATTGTGACTATATGGGCTAGAAATAACATCTGTGTTGCTGAATACAGCAATCCCAAAAAAGTTAATTGGGAGGTTTTTTTAAATGAACAAGGACTTCTATTATTTCTTATTTTATAATTTTAAACAGATGAGGCTCCAAAATATTAAGATTTTATTTTTAAAAAATAAATATTTTTAAACATTTTAAAAAATATTTAAATGTTAAAAAAAAATCTTTTAATTGCCATCTCTGCAATGAAGATGGTTGTGAAATATAAATAGCTCCAGTTTCCAGGGTTTAAGGACAAAACCTGAGTATCACAGTGATTGCAATAAAAATGTGTTTGTGCCAACACTGCTTGTTTTTAAGTTAAAACTTTCTCATTAAAGTGATTACTAAATGTTTGAGAAGAACAGAGGTGGGAGTAGGTCTTTTCTCTTACCTATTCCAGTGATGTCTCAAAGAATTAGGATATAGCTCTGTAAACTGTGTCCTCACCTGGGGGCACATTCCAGCCTGCTGGAAGGGGTGTTCCTTGCCAGAGAGGGATCTTGGGGGACTTAAGGAATATATGCATGAAACAAAGTTTGTTTAAAGATAATCCTTGATTAATTCAATATACCACAAAATTCTGGGTGTATGAGACAACCCAAGGAAACTGTATATACTTTTTACATTATGGTGAAGGTTTCTATCAGGCTGATTTATTTAAAATGGATAGAGAAGCATGATCTTGCATTTATCATCCCTGGTGGTATTCAAAATATTGTGTAGATGTGGCTCTTATAGGGTTTGGTGGTGGACTTGGCAATGCTGGCTTAATGGTTAGACTTGATGATATTAAAGATCTTCTCCAACTTAAAGGATTCTGTGATTCTATGATCTTCAGTTATTTTCTTATTGGCTTGTGCAAAGCTCCAGGAGGCTCCCTTAATGAAAGGAACTGCAAGATCTCTATCAAGCTTTCAAAAAAGCATCTATTGATTTTTGATACTACAAACGATTGAGATTGCAACTTTTGAATGTTTCTAGAGGCATAACCTGGCCCAAACGCTGTGCTGTTTCTGATATTCAAGCCTGTTCCACCACATGACACTGTAGTCATAGGTTTTAAAACTAGTTTGGGTCTCTCCATGCGCTAGTCATTTGTTGGACTGATTTTTCTAGTTCTTCCAAAGAGTTCAAGAAAGAATATGTTTTCTCCAGTAGCAACTAAAAATTAGCAATTAATGTTTGCTTCCTTGACACTTTTCTTGTAATTGCTTGGATCCCAAATTACTGTCCACTTGCTGTTCAATGCCAAGTCCCATCAAATCCTTCTTGACATTTATATCTGAAGGACAAAGACAAACATATGGCACAAGTAATTACACTTTCAAAAATACGTTATAAACCTAAATGGGAATCATCAATCTTTTGTCTTTCAGAAGAGCATAATAGCCACTGAAAATGGAAATATAAACTTGTCTGAGTTTCCAATTTTGAAAAAAATTACAGGTTCCTGTAAAAATTGTGCATAAACCCTTAATTTTTCTACATATTCAGCTTCAGATAAACTTCAAATTACTGAGTCTTGAAAGGGCCCCTCTAAACAAGTGATTCCTACCCATAGTATCATCTGACAAACAAGAGCAGTGGTTAGCTTGGCCGAGTCAATGTTTACCAGATGTTCATTGCATTGACACTTGCCAAGGTATGTCTTGTAATTGAGACGTTTTCCTCAGCTTACAGCTTTTCCTGCTGTTTCCAAATTGCTTCCAACATTCAGAAGAGGATGCTACAGAAAAGCCAACAGGACCATTACTTACACAGGAGCCTGAAAAGTTAGAAAGAATATATAAGAGTAGGCTTAACAGAACAGAGATGTAAACAACATAAATACATTTTAGTTGTGAGGGGAAAAAAGGGGACAGAAAACTTTAATTTACTTCTGGTTTAACTGTGATCTCATTTTCTGTGATTACTTTCCCATGTTTGGAAGAGTTGAGAATCTTAATGGTTTGGAAAATGACGTGAGCTCATCATATGAAAAATATTTTTTAATTTCCAGTGTGACCTGGCTAGAGATCTGCTATGTTTTCTCTGTGTCTTATTTACCCTCTCTGCAGTGTCTTCCTCTCCCTTTCAAGAAGAAAAGACACAGGAGTACACAGTAAAGTGCAAACTACTGTTTAAAATTACATAACTGGCTAAGTGTGACTTTAGAAACTGAGTCTAGTGCTTCATAAGACCTGCAAAAGAGAACACACTTTACAGCCCCAGTTGTAAGGGCTTAAAAAGTCTCAAACACTGTCAAGGCCACAGAAGGAACTTGCCACCATAGCAGGAACTTGAGACAAGCACAGAAAGGAGGAATTTCTGGCAGGAAGGCACTAATTCCAAGCCTGGTGAAGTTGAGATCTGGTTAGCGCATCCTGATTAATGCATCTGGACAAAAATTCCCACTGTGGAAAACTGTTGGAAAGGAAGCAACTGCCCATACACATATCACCCCAAGTTATGGGACAGGATGGCATCTGTGACCACCAGTGACCAATGAAACATCCTCAGACACATTTCTGGGCCTTCCATCACTTCCACCATCAGACTGCACCTGATCACCAGTGTTAAAACTTCCCCCTGGGGAGGTACCTGGGCGATCCCATCGAATGCATATTAACTGTTGAGCTCTTTGTTTAATGGGCTTCCCTCACTCCTGACAGATCAAGACTGCGGCCATCACTTTGACAAATGGACATCTAATTTGCAACAATCAAGTCTTGTCGCTGGATCCATGGGTGGTGGTATCTTTCCTGTTCACTGCCTGTCTTGCCTCTCCACTATCTACTCTTATCCTTTCTTCCTCTTTCTTTCTTTTCCTTATATATTTTTTTAGGTGATATCTTCATACTTTTATATTGCCATATTGCAATAAATAATAACCAAAGCAGCTACATACCACTTTTACATTGCAACAAAATTGTTCTAAAATATACATATATATTTATACATACACCAGCCATTCAGTGCTGTAGTATTCTAATATGCCCCAAGGGATATATCAACCAGAACCTCAGTTACTCTGCCTCTGGGGTGGGTTGTAACTTCAAGGAAACTAGAATTTATCCTCAATCTTCCTCACAACATGGGATCAGAACACTCAAACATGGATTAGAAGAAAAAGAATAAATTAAAGCTAAATTGCTCTTCATAGACAAATAAAATAGATGGCCACCATCCCAGATGAAATACTCAGATTAGTACTTTGAAAAATGCATCTACTTGGCATTTTCTGCTGAGCTGCAGCTCCAAAGGAGATTCCCTAGGTTGGAAACGATGCTTCTTTTTAACTTTTTAATCACATGATCATAGATTAATCATGTACACAATGCAGAATTTCTCTTTCCTGACTTATGTTGCTGCTGACTCTAGTCAGGAAGAGAAGTTGAACCATCATGGCTTTTTGTAAATGGAAAACTGAAAATTTTGGGTTTTTTTCCAAAAGTCTGACTGAGCCTTGCAGTGTTTTCTCAGACCAATGATTTTTTGATAACTTCTGTACTGATATTCAATATTTTCTGAGCAAGCTACCTTTATCATTGGTACTGTTATAGACAAAACCTACAGAAATATTTCTTTTGTCAAGAAAATGCTCTCATGAAAATTTTCAAGAGAAAATTCTTGCCAAGATTGTCATTTGAGTAAAAGAAAGTAAACAAATGAGAAAGTTGCTGCCTGTCTCCTCTCTCTGTACAGATGATTATAAATAGCACGCCTACTAATGTGCTACACATGGGCTGTGTGGCAAAATTGAGAGGTGTGTTTTTTTGGTTCAGGAAATAAATAATTTTGTTGTTGTGCCTAAAGTTGTGTGTATATGGATTTTCATCTGGAAATCCCACAGTAGTCTTAGTTTCTCTCTGCACTAATTTTTCCAAAATGAGAAGATATTTTTCTTACTATTATGATAATGATCTTCTTTTTACATCAGAATCTGAAATAAAAATTAAATAAAAATTACCAAATATATCTTTCGTAATAAGCCAAGTAATTTGTAGGAGTTAATAATTTTAACAGCCTAGACTTCACTGTCTGATCAAATAAATTACAAAAAATGTAAATATATCAGCTCAGAAGGAATAGAAGACCTCAGCTCTGAGTGTTAAAAAAAATTTGTATCCTAGATCCTCTATCTAGGTACATATTGGCTATTCCTCTTCTAGGCTATTCTTGTCTCCTATTTGCATAGCTGAGGAATATGAAATGTGCCTTTTTCACTGTAAAATCAGTTTAGTTGCCTGAATTCAATGGGGTCTGTGAATAGGATATGCAGGTGATGCTCATCCAGAGGCATATTTTTCCTTTGTGAAATATTCTGCAGATTCATTGTTAGTAAACATATTACTAAAGTGCTGATTGATCTATGTACTGTCTTAAATCTATGCTGAAGAAATAGAAAATCAAATCACTAAAGAGACTCAATATAGACACATTACAGAAAACTTCAAGATTAAACTCAATGGTATGGTCTTCCCCCCTAAATCATTCCTCAAGGAGGTTAAGTGAATGACACTTATTTGACAAACTTCTAACATTTTCTCTGTACAATTCTGATAGTGACCTTACACCACTGATATAAACTGATTTTCCTATCTAAATTTGTATCCAGTTTGACAACAGTGCCCTGACCTTGCAATGGCAGGTCACAGTGAAGTTCCTGGGAATACAGGAATAATATTCTACTGCCTAACTTCTCCTGCCAAAGTTGTTTATTGGGCCAAATCACTTATCTTGAAATCTTTTTCTCCTAGGTAGGCCTTTACAGTGTCACAAAAATTCAAAATTTTCTTTCTTTTGTGAAATTCTTGACTATTTATTTTCCATTCTCCTTCATACTTTTGGTCTGTAACTTCAGCTTATTCACTTTCACATTATAGCAATACTCTCCTTTGTGAAGTTAGATCATGTCTAACTTTATCATAACTTTATTATAAAAAACCCCCAAACCCCAAACCCAATGCACCTCCCCAAAACAACAACAACAACAACAAAAAGCAACCAAATAATAATTAAAATAATGAAAACTTGACCCACCTTCTCCTGATTCTTTGCAGCTATATTGTATACAATGACTGAATATTTTTATTCCTGTTAACTAACTGCTTGATTGCATCACATTGCATCCTCAGAGGTCTCCCTTTGAAGCTTTCTAAGGGTTTGATTCTGGCTATTTTAGTTATGTAAGTTCTTTCTATCATTACTCAGGCAATGTGATGATCAAACACAAGCCAGAATGTTCAAAGAATTAATTTTGACTATTTTAAATATGAAAGAACAGGAAAATTGAAAGCATGATAGAACAAAATCAATAAACAATGACTGTTTCAGATATATTCTCTTTAGGAATGCCTGTGAAAGTCTGGATCTGCCTGCAATATGTTAATATGTTCATTCCTCAAATGATCTGCAGGTCCTGTTTAATGTAAAGACTCATTAGAAAGTCGGTCAAGGAAAGTCTTAGTTTCTTCTAATTTTATAATAAAAATGACTTTCATAAGAATACAAATGAGCCGGAGGCTGTGGCAGACCATGACGAAATTGTAGGAGTAGGAGGAAAAGGCTTGGATATTTCTACACCCACACAGAAGGGAAACATCTTTCCCCCCTGACAGGACTTTAACTTTGTGCTGGTTAACCATGCATTGATGCACTTTGGTAACAGGCTGGTCTTGGAAATAGCTCAAGGGTTGGTTAAATGTATAGTCAGCATTTTTGCACTCTTGTTGAGAAAGTAAGAGCATTTTATCTTGAATGTTTAAATTTTAACACCTTTAACACTTTCTTTTTTAAAAATAACCTATTTTCTGAGTTTAACTTCCTGCTTTAAAACTCTATTTAAATTAATCCATGCAGATATATTTTACATGCTTGTATTTCCAACAGTAAAGCTGGTAAGTTTTTTATATATATTTAATAATTTCAAAGCATCTTTTAAAATTAACAGTAATTCAAGAAGTCATTATAATTTCCCTTTTGAAAATACTTGGATGGAAAATTTAGTTCTTTAATGTGGATGTTGAGTGTGCTTATAGATTTTCAAAAATATTTTGAATTAATGTTTAAAAAATTACACTTAACTGCATAAAGCAATGTAAAAGTGAAGCATTGAGCATTTTCACCTATTAATTTCACAATTCACATAAAAATCATGAAGTTTGTGTGCAATACTTGCAAGTATACATCTCTAAGAGAAAACACCAAAGTTAGGGTGAATATATGTGTGGAAAAGAAGCAACATATTTGGTACAATGTTCTTCAGTTCTTAGAGTTTTTCCTCAAGTTTGAATAATTTACAGTGCTTATCACAGAGTCATAGAACATGCTGAGTTGGAAGGGACCCACAAGGATCATCAAGTCCAACCTTTAGCCCTGCACAGGACCATCCCCAAGACTCACACAATCTGCCCAAGTGTATCATCCAGATGCTTCTTGAGCTCTGTCAGCCTTGGTGCTGTGCCCACTGCCCTGGGGAGCCTGTTCAGTGCCCAACCACCTTCTGGGGGAAGAACCTTTTTCTAATGTCCAACCTAAACCTCCCCTGACACAACTTCAAGCCATTCCCTCAGGTCCTGTCACCGATCACCACAGAGAAGAGATAAAAGAATCTACATTGGATAAGACAGGGGTTTTGGGATAAGACTGATTAAAAGCAGCTGTTTTTGTTTGAAAAGTTGATATGAAAACCATCAGAAGGTAGAGTTTAGTAAGGCACAGTTTATGATTCTCACAATATGTTTACTGTAAATATAAGAAGGGGAATTAAAAAAATAACTTAGTATTAGTCAAGGTACTAATTGCTAGTTTTAGCATATACACTTCCAAAAATCAAGTAAAAAAGAACAACAAAGAAAATTGATGAGAAATAGAAGTAATAAAACTCTGCTTTTCAAAGACGTCACTAGCACAGTAGGGGATTACTGACAACAGTAGTTTATTTTCTCTTTCTTCCTTTTGGATGCTTTTGACTTTTCCTGTGGTGTAAACAAAAGCAGAAAATATTCCTGGAATGTCTTCTGTTTGTCTGGCTGTCTAATTTAACAAAAAACAGCACTGAATATAAACAAGTGTAGTTAAATTCTTCAAAGATGGAAAACACAAGCAGTGATTTATTTTAGCAATAATTTATGTGCATTTCATTATTAAACATGTTACTATTATAGCTATGGGGCTCAGGATTGTTTTTGGAACAGAAAACATCGAACTACATTGACTCCTTCTGAAAATCAGATACTTTGCATTTAAAGTGACACAGAACTATTTAATGGCCCCATCACCATGTTAATCTCCTACTCAATAGTATTTTATTTCAGTAGAAGATTATGGTATACAAAGACTTCTACTAAATTAAGTCTGACCACCACTCTTCAATGATTGCCAGAGAGCTTTTACTCCTCCCACTGAGCAGGAGCAGCGAGCAGAGTAGCTAGGCAGTTCGTCTGTGCTCAGAGCTCTCTCAGGTGTTGCCCATGCTAACACATGGAGTTTGGCAGTTCGGGCTGAAAGGAAGGCAGAGGAGCAACACCAGTTCTCTATCTCACCTTTCCATTCCTGTAGGCAAAGAAGGCAGCTATGTAATAACATCTTTTGAAAAATGGCTTGGATAAATACTGTTACATCTTTTTATACATATATGTAATCAATAATGTTGGTTTTCCATCATTCAATAGCACAACTCTTCCAAGTGGCTCGTTTAGACCCGTCCGGTGACTTTACATGTTTGCAAAATATTAATGTACATATTATGAATAGGATGCATTTCTTAACCCTGTGCCATGGGTTATGGGTTTGTTATGCGCAAAGTCAAGCATCTTCCAACTTCAGGAAACTTAAGTGTATAAATGGTTTTATAGTATAAATGTAAACTCAGGGTTGGAGAAAGGTGTTTTGGTTTTGGTTTTTGTTTCATGTAGAAATACAGGGATTTCTGAAGCACACTGGGCATGAGAACCTCTCACCTTTGCCATGCAGCACTATGTTTGGGTTTGCCTTCTTTTCTGTAACAGCCCTGCATCCTGCTCTACAAGTGTGAATGAACTAGGATAGAAAATTCCATTTGAGCTCACACATAAAGATAATGCCATATAAATGTTGTATAAAACAAAATTTACAAAAATACCTCTGTTTCAAATCTAGTCAGTGGAGGAAAAAAGGCATTTCCTATAGAGTGAATCATCCCAATGCAATATGTAAAAGATATAAAAAGTAGAATATGCAGGAGTACCCCAAACACAAAATATTACTTCAACTATGTAAAACTTGTTATCCATATCCAGATAAAATAAGCTTAACTCATATGTCTCAGTAAAGCTACTTTAATAACAATTTATGATGAGCTCAAGCAGACTGCATAACAGTTGTCTTTTTTTCCCTTTTTACTCTTTCTAATTGTTGCACCTTATTTTTATATACTACATAATTCAGGCTTCTGAAAGAACTTTTACTGATCTGGTAAAATCTTTATAAATTGCTCTCATAATCATTAAGGTCATGTTCTGTTAAGAGGGTTTGAGTGAAGGAAAAGATGTGCTCAGTGGAAGGGCTGTCTGAAGAGGAGTCTGTGACTAACATCCACACAGTATTGTATTTTATTTATGGTTAGAAGGCATAATGTGGAATTCAGAGTACTTGGGCATCTCCTCAGGTTACACCACAGCTACCTGCTATCTTGAATTTGTGTAGCATTCATCTCAGTGTGGAGGTTTTATCATCTGCCCCATAGGGATGCTGCCATGTGCCTGTGTCTCAGTAATGGTTCACACAGTTTTGAAATCTGGAAAATTCATCTTTTACTTAACTGTATGCTTTAGCAGTCTGGTGTGACAATGAAAATTAGATATCGTGTGTGTTCAGGAAGATTGGAAGTCAGGTTTCAGACTGTGGTTCAATCTTACAGATTTTTCTGCCTGAGCAGGGTCCAAGCTTATTTTATTTCTCTATAAAAAGATAGATGGTGTGTTTCATCAAACAAAAAATTAGCACATGGTACAAGCAACTTAGCATGTTTGAAAATAGTTAACTGATTTTTCAAAAAGAGAATATATTTATACAAGGAGCTAGAGGGATCATAGCAATGAAAACAAATGAAATGCAGTCCCATGCATCTGGAAATTTTTTCAATATAGTTGGTCTAACTATTGTTACTAAGTACCATATAAGAAAACCTTGAAGGGATTATCCTAGATATTCTGGTATATCATTTATTGCAAAGATGTTTTCTTGCTATTGCTTTGGTAGACATATTGCTCACACCAAAGGGTATTTGAGAGATTTCCTGGGGCAGTGGGATAATACGGAAGAAAAGTGAATGCCAGGAAAAATTAACTCTTCTTGAAATCCTATACATTAGAGTGCTGTATCTTAGTGTTCAAACCTGCACTTTCACTTAGCTTGCTGGAGCTAACTGAACACGCAGCTCAATAGGTGATTTGGTTTTGGCTTGTGCAGCTCCAGCATCCAGGCTGCACTGCTGGTTAATGCCAAGTGAAACAGGTTTTACCTTTAGCTGTGCCAAGTACTACTTGCACCCACCAGTATGGCATGGTGGGGCACAGTTTGCCACTGCAGCAGTGACCTCTGACAGCATGGATTACCTTGCATTCTGGTAGAGGCAAGCAATCATGAAACATCATTTTGCTGAAGTGTTATTTCCTAGTTTGTACCTAAAAATGCTTGTAAAGTCACTATCAAGAACATGTGTTTGCCCTGTGGGTTACTCTTACAAATGTTTTTAGAAGGATTTAAGCAACATGTAAAGAATGTAAAATATTATGTATAAACTCTAGACAAGATTCTTACTGAGAGTAATGAGGGAAGGGAAATGCACATGTCCTTTGTGACTCCCTGTGAAGATGCTGTACCCAGAGATCAGCAATGAGGGGGCTGACGTGCTGATGTGAATGTTGCCTCCTGTCATAAAGTGCAAGTGTGCACATTAACCAGTTTTTCCACGCCTGTATTGGAATCTGTTCAACTAAGGCAAATTGTTTCCACATACATCTACAGCAGCTTTATGTTGATTCAGCCAGAAAAGTTTCGTTAATGAATTTTACAGTATGTAGGGGAAAGGTAATATCTACCATATCTGGACGAAATTATTTTTAAAAGACACATGATGTGAGTCTGGAGTCATCTTTGTGTTATCCTATTAAAAATTACCTCAAAGTTATATTAAAAACATCCATTTTATAGTATATGTTTTAATTAGTTGTATTTACTAGGAGCTGAAATTTACTTGAGCTTTTCCTATTCTTTTACTTTGAACGGTAGTGTGCATAAATATGGTTAAAATTCCATAGATTAGATTTTTATTCCCCCCTCCCCATCCCCCCAAGAGTGGATTTCCCTTCTTCACTTTATGAGGAGTTTAGAACCAGATATTTTTCCTTTCAGCTTACCAAGGGATTAATAATATAAAACTTGGCAAGGAAATTGCTGTCTGTGAACCAGAGTGAATATTGCTTGATGTAATCCAGATATAACAGTTCCTTGTGCAAGCTGGACTTTCTGAAGCATAAGGAACGTAGGAATGGTTTAGTAGCCTGTGCAAATAAAGAGGAAGCAACTTTAATTTGTAGGCATGAAGGAGGGTTTTTGCTCTGCTTTGAAAAGTTATATTTAACATTGATTAAATAAGATTTTTAAATAGCTCCAGTTCAGGGAAAAAAAATAATCCACTTGAAAGAACACAACATTTTGTCTTGGTTTTTCTTTTTGTTGGATTGGTTGTTTCGGGGTTTGTTTGTTTGTTTGTGGGGTTTTTTGTTTGTTTTTTTTAACTGATACCTTCCAAATTTATGTTTACTCTGGACTAGGCTGATTCAAATCTTGAGGGCTGCCAGGTCTCTTTGAATGAACATGAAGTGGGCAGTTTGGGACTGTGCCTGCACTGAAAGCACAGCAGGAGCAGCCGTGATCTAGGAGGATCTGCTGCATCCTTTCTTACAAATACTTCTGAGAGAGGGGCAGGAGGGCAGCTGTCCCCATGCTTTATATCAGAGTTGCCACTGTGAAGTGTGCAGTCAGAGCACAGATTTGAGCTTTGTCACCTGATTCTCTGGAAATGCAGTCCTGACCTGTAGCCATCGCTCCCTTCACACATACACTGCACAGAAGAAACGTGTTTTTGTAGCCACAAATGCTTCCTCAGATGGGACATGAAAGAGTGTTGCCTGTTACAGTATTGTTAATCTACCATGTTCTTAATCTAAACTTTGAAATTATTTTCCCTGTATATACTAAATCACCTTTCTGAGGCTTTCTTTTTGTTCATGTACTGAAGTATCTGTACTTTCCTGCCTATATAGCAATGAAGAAAATGATAATTTAAATTTGATCCAAGCATCTCCAGCTCTGGTTTAGATACAACTCATTTTTACATGTCAATATCTGCAAAATACCTTTCTTTATCCTCAAAGTGGAGGAAAATGGCTCACATACTCTGAATAAAGTCTGGTTTTAAATTATTTTGGTGCTTAGCATTCGTTAATACAGATGTACAAATCCATCTTATCACAGCAAACTGCTTATCATGCAGTCATAGACTAATGGAATCATAGAATGGCTTGGGTTGGAAGGTACCAAAAAGATCATCCAATTTCAACCTCTTACCATAGGCAGGGACACCTTTCATCAGTTTACTTAAAGCCTTATTCAACCTGACCTTGAACACTTCTGGGGATGGGACATCCACAAATTCTCTGGGCAACCTGTGTTGCCTTGCCACTCTCACAGTAAAAAATTTCTTTCTAATATCTAATCTAAACCTACTCTCTTTCAGTGTGAAACCATTCCCCCTTGTAAAAGTTCCTCTCCCTCTCTTTTAGGCTCCCTTCAGGTACTGGAAGGCTGCAATTAAGTCACCAGGTCACCCCAAAGCCTTCTCTTCTCCAGGCTGAAAAATCCCTGTTCTCTCAGCCTTTCCTCATAGGTACTCCATCCCTTTAATCACCTTGGTGGTTTCCTCTGGACTCACTCCACCAGCTCCATGCATCCCCAGATCTGGATGCAATACTCAAGGTGGGGTCTCACTGGAGCAGAGCAGAGGGGCAGAACCTCTCTCTCAGCCTGCTGGCCATGCTTCGTTTGATGCAGCCCAGGACACACTTGGCTCTCTGGACTGTAGGTGCACATTCCTGGCTCATGTCCAGCCTCTCAACCACCATTACACCCCGTCCCTCTAGCAGGGCTGACCTCAGTCTGTTCATCCCCAGCCTGAATTGGTACTGAAGGTTGCTCTAACCCAGGAGCAACACTTGCACTTGGTCTTGTTAAACCACACGAGATTCCCACGGGGCCACAGGAGATTCCCACAGGCCCACTTTCCGAGCTTGCCCAGGTCCCTCCGGATGCCATCTGGTCCTTCAGGTGTGTCAACCACACAGTGCTTGACTAATGGATACAAACCACTGCACTTGTGATCTCACAGTTTGGTGTTAAACGACTGCCTATGAACCAAAGATACAGCTCTGTGTAAAAATGGTTTGATGCCTTTGATACCTCTAATGCCTTTGAGCAGAAGCTTCTGTGTTTTACTAAGAGAAATCAATTTGCTGAAATGCATTAGCTTACTTGCCTAGCTAAGGACAATCTCCTTCACTCGTGCACAATACAAGTTTTTTAAAAAAAGAAGCAGCACAAAGTAGCAAACTCAGACAAACACACAGAAGAAAAAAAAAAAGGCATGTTCCAGTTCTATTACTTAATAGAGCACAGACATCCAAAGATGAAGAAAACAGAAGAGCAAGGTTTTTTAGCATCAGAGAATTTTGCTGTAATTTGCCAACAGCTTTTGTAGGTGTTATGGTCACGCTCATCTGTTCAGAGAAATGTGTATGCACTTTGGGAACGGGTACATCACACTGTACATGCTGGCTTTAATAAACATTAGTAGCAGCTGCACTGCCTAAAAATTATGTATATTGTAGTAGTTATGTACTTTAGTTAATTTTTCCCTACAAATAAATGAAATACGTGTCTAATGTGGAAAAAAATAGAAACAAAAGATAGTCCTTGATTAGAGAAAAACAAATGGGAACATATTATTTAAGATAAAACCCATAGATAGTATAACTTTATAGGGGTGTCATTTATTGCTAAATACTAAATGTTATTTTGACATGTCTTTAATTCTCATGTATTATTATATGCTACACATTACTGGAACTCACAATACATAATTTTTTGATATCTCTTCTTTTAATTTCTACTATAAAAAGTATAGTACTAATACTTCCTCTTCTTTCACAGGACGAAAGAGATTTTTCTTCAATGTATATATACAAATAATATAGTATATCTAGAATAAATATTAGCATACATACTATCATATATATAGTATGTGAACAGAGTGTGTGTATAGGGATGTGTGTGCGTATGTATAGTTATTCAAAAACTTTTGAGTTTTGGGGAGACTAATGGGATGATTCCGTAGGCATTTTTAACCATTTATACAGAAAAAGCTTTATAATCTGGAAATCTCTTGAAGAGGACATAAAGAGGAGATATTTTTAATTAACTTCTCTAGGCTGTTTCTGAAACTTATTTGAACTCTTAGTTTCTGGGTTTTGTTTTTTCTAAAAGGAAAAACAGTAGTGTTGCTTTTGGAAGTTTGCTAAATTTCCTCCAAATGCTATGTATAATTCCAAATTCAGCTAAGTGTTCTAACACATGTCCATGCCTATTTTCAGTACCAGTTTAACCAGTGTTTCACTTGGACCCCATGTATTCCTCTTGCAGTTAGTGTACTCTGGCACCACAAAGTCACACATATGCTTGCATACATTTTGCTGTAACTATCCCTCTCCAAAAGGGAGTGCTCTGCACTTAAGGAAACACTGAACTGAATACTGATTTTTACATCCACAGCATGGAGGAGCAAAGAAAACATTTCTAGCTGCATGGGGCCCATCTTTGTGTCAGAGGAAATGTTCTCCTATGTGAAATTAAACCTGCATCTGTCTTTGTGATGTGTTTAAAATCCAGTTGTATTGACAGATTTTTGCAGAGGGATATAGCTGAAAAGTTAGGCAGAAAGACTCTGTTTGCCCATATGCATTCTGCAGCCATTACATCTCTCATTTGTTTCAAGCAGGGTTCTTTCCTCGTTGAAGCATTTACCGCTGTTAAATATCACTGTTTTTTTTCTTTGTCACTTATGTTTGTTATTTCATTCATTCATTGTTGTTATCATTTGCAAGAACAGCCTTTAAACCCTGCATTTTACCATCATCATAATCAAAACAAATTATATGCATTTCCATAACTTAAACCCACTGCCCTTACTGCTAATTTTTCATTCATCCTTTGTTTAGGTTTTGTTGGCATTTTGTATGCTCAGACTTTTTTTAGCAAGGGGGATGATAAATGTCCCTTGCACCCGGGGCAGAGGCTGCCTGAAAATTATTTGGCAATGACCCCAGATTTGTGGCTCTGGCTTAAAAACCCTCCAAGAACTCTTTTTCACCCTTCAGTTACATTTCTTTAAATGATACAGTAGGAATACAAAGATTTGTAGTCAGATTTGGCACGATGAGTTGCTGTTGCTGCATATTTAATGCTGGTACCCTTAGAAGCACAGCAGCAATTGTGGCTATACTGTGACCCTGCAAGGTCTTCCACGGCAAAGAGAAAGGGATGCAGGCTGAAATTCTTATGTTATTTTGAAATGGTATTTTCACTTAGCTATTTTTACTAAAATAAATAAATTTTTCAGTGGTGGTTAATTTTTCAGAACCAACTACACTGAAATCAAAAATAATGTCTTATGCTGTTCATGCAAAGCTTGGGATCATGTTTTGCCAAGACTGAGGCTTGTTTGTGCCAGAAAAAATACAGTTGTGTAACTAAAGGAGGATAACTGTATATACAAATTTGCTTATATATGTGAAAAGTGGTCTATGTTCAAAATTATAACTGTTCTTCAGGTATAAAACTCCACTTGTTCCTTCATACTGAAATGGCTTTACAAGCTGAGGTTTTTGACATACTGATGCAAAGTTTGTGAATAACTAGAATATAAAAAAATCCATTTTATTTTCCTTTGGTAAATTATCTTCTATTCCTTTTTCATGAGGTCATGTCACTACATGTAGCGCTACGTATTAACGGAATGACAAATGTAGGACTTCATCACATGTCACAATCAGTAAGATAACTGTCTTTCTACTTGTGTCAGTGAGGGTGATCAGACCATTACAGCTATGAGTGTATGGAGAACCAAAACTTGCTTTTTTTGTGACTTCTCGTACCATTTGAAATATACCTAACTGGTGCTTTGTTCTTGTACACTGAAAAATTTGTGTTGGTTAGATCCCTCCTACCCAAACATGTAAGTTATTATGAGCTGAAAGGAAGGACACTGCAGCCCAGTGAATGAATTCCTTTAGTGAGTTTAATGAGCTTTGAATTAGGTTCTGTGGTAATCATAATGCAAATGAGACGCTCACTTTTGAGACACTCACTATTTGGTAACAAAGATGCACCTCACTTTGCAGCCAAAACTCCAAACTTCAAACCAGTCTGCAACCTAGTTGGGATAATAAAATAATTTTTCAGCCATTTATTTTCTTTGCTCTAAAAGTCTGGGGTTTATGTAAAATTTGCTATGTCTATGTTAGCAAGTAATATGGTGCGATAGATGAGCAGATTGAGGTGGGCAGTGCAAAAGCCTCTATACCTACACCATCACTGAAATGCTAATGCGGGTACAACCATGACAGAAGGCAAATTAGATCTTCTTTAGGAACAAATGAAAAACGTTTTTATCTATTTCAGAAGCCCTTACATCTTCCTTTTTTATTTGGTGGAGCACTCTTCACAAATGAAAACAGCCAATTTAATTTATATTATTTATATTAATTTTATGTTATTTACAAAGAAACTGAGAATCTTGAGACTGGAAGCAAATTTCTTTCAGGATGAAAATTTCTACTGTGTCATGGGTCTAACACAAAACTAATAACAAAAAGTATTGATTATAATGGATAAAATGTCCCCAGAGCATGTATGCATCACTCTGCTCTGAGCCACCATTTTGTTGGAACAGAGGCAACAGAAAAAGCAAATCCAGGTGTTTTTGACTAAAAACCTCTGTTACTCTTCATGTCTACTCTCACATTCCCATTTCTTCTTAAACTCTCTGATACTGACACTTTTATGGGGACAGTATTAGCCTTCCCAATAATCACTTTTTCTTCTATTACTCCAATCTGTTAAAAATTGCCACCAATTATGTTTCCCTTCCCTCTACAGACCAGGCCCACACATCTGCAAACTGTTCCTTTAATTAATATGCACCTTTTTCCTACCAGCTGAGTATGACTGGGTTCTCACTTCAAGACCTTTGATAATTGTCCTAGTTCAGCAGGTGGGACCAGTTATCACTGTGTGGGGGTGATCAAAGCTATGTATTCTACCCCCTCTATTAATTTCCCAAAAACAATGGACCATTTGCAGCAGCCGCCCAGGGTGTTGTTAGCACCTTCACACCCAGCCTGAGGGGGTGTGGCTTCTAATGGGCCATCAATGGTTCAACAATACCCCATGACTCAGAGTTAATCACCCACTGTGTGAGTCCCCGCCCTGGGGGAGGGACTGGGTGCTCCCTGAAGGTACATAAGCAGGGGGTAAGAAGACCTTGGGGTCTTGTCAGATCTAGAGGAGCAGCAGGACTTTGACAGGAGGAAACTATCAGTCTTAACCAGACCCCAGCCATCATCTGCACCAACTGGTTCTTTACTTCCTTTTGCTTTGGACTTGGGGGAACCACGTGGGTCTCATCACAAGGGCTAACAAATCCCTTTGGGCTTGTGCCCTGGGACACTGGGTTATACTGCTGGGTTTTGGTGAGTTGAAAGCAGTTTTATCTTTGTGTCAGTGTATTTATTGTAATGCCTTTCATTAAATTGTAATTCTGACTTATAATCCCTCTTGTGGTGGGTCCATTTCTCCTGCCAGTTTACCCTTAAACCAGCACAATAATTTTCTCAGTTGTGTCACTACTATAACACAAATGGCACTATGCCACCTCTTGCGTTCAACTTTTTTGGGAACTATGGCAGTTTTAGCTATAGTTAGCTTTGGATGTTGGTGCTCGGTTTGTGTGCAGAAGAGATTGAGCTGGTTTATGGCAGATCAGTTCCAAAGGATTGGCAGGACTGGCCATTGTCACCTCTTCATATCAGGGTTATGCAGAGTGGTACTGCAGTCTCTGGACACAGAACATGCTCTACTCTTATTATTTTTAATTTACAATCCTCAGCATCTTTCATGATAGGGTAAGGAAACCCCTTTGGCTTCTTTTAAAGCCTTCACATTAAAGCGCTTTTTGCCCAAGTGAGGCAACAAGCCTCAGACGACAGGAGGAATGTTCTCTGTAAAGCCCAGGAGTTGCCCAGGGAGCTGCCACTGCCCAGCAATAATGAGTTATTCCAGTTCAGAACATCAGAAGTGAGTGATTCCAGTTGCAGAGTATGGCAGTCCTGGCATGTTGCCACCAGTCTGTTCTCAAGCTGTTTCCATTTGTGCTATGCAGCAAAAAAATATGAGGATGCTTATTCCTTTTTTTTTTTCTGAGTGAGCAAGTCTTGCCTATGGGGCTGCATTGAGGTTAAGTGCACTTTACTTTTTATTCTATGATTTGCAGAGAAGGGATCTGAAAACAAAAGATGGGAAAGAAGAAAGGAACAGTGCAGTATTCACATGGATTAAAGGTTTACTTTGGCAAAGTTCATCAGCACGATACGTACTTGTATCACAGGTGTTTTCCCAAAGCATCTCAGCTGCCTAGACAAGATGTAATGGCAGCAACTCCTCCGTGTGCTCCCTCCTGCTGGAGCAGGGCAAATGTTTTGCTTAACCACAAAATAACTCATTCAGGAAAAAGTAAAAAAAAAAAGGAGAGGGAAAATAAACATTATGCTGTACTCTCAGTAACAGAAGTGATTCTTGGGAACAGAATTATACAGATTTAGGCTGACAGAGTTCATTCTGTCACCACAAAAAAAACGTAATCCTGAAGCTCAAGTCCAAGGCAGAGGGAGAAGATCCAGGCTGTACTGTGAGCTTTGAGAGAATGGCTTTCATCTTTAGCTTTTCCCTTGCAGAATGACAGCTGAGCTCCTGCCTCTCTTGTCTATTTTAGATCAGATCTGCTGGGAGTGTGACTTTCTGAGCAGGGGACATCTTTTGCCCTGCTCTTGGCCAGCACTAGCATTGTTTGGGTCTGGCTGACCACTGCAATAGCAATTACAAATAGAAAGAATAACAAGCAAGGTATAAAACAGAACAGTAACGGGAACTGGTTGGTGAGGTCTGTCATGTTCGAATCCTTGAATGCAAATTTGTATGGAAACTTTTATTATGCTGAGAATACTATCTGTGATTCCTAGAAGAATCAAAAATGTACTGAGATAGTGCAATAAGGTTGCCATATTTTAAAGGAAACAAGCACATTTTAAATTTGGTTGTGTTTTTTTTTTTTTGTCTGGAATCTGGAAACAAAGTCCAACACTCCTCCCTGCTGTTGAATGAGGCTATTTGTAAATACCTGACACATTAGTTATTGTTTTCTGAATCTATTCCAGGAATTACATCAATAAATAGTACATGCTTATGCATGAGAATTTCATTTTATTAGTGTTGGTGAATAGTTTAGTGATGCTGGCACAGTTTATCAATTATTTGCAACTTGTAATCTAATGGTGAAACAGTCCTGCATGAGTACTGAGATAGTTATTTTCTGTGACATTTTCACTTTTTAATATTTTAATTAACATGAGTTTACTAGCAAGTGAGAGGTGGTTTTGGGAATAACCTTTTATGAAACAATGTGGGAAGCCACAACAACTGTTAATAACCAAGACTGAGAGACAGAATACTTCTGTAGAAAATCAACATTAATATTTTCAAGGGTTTGGAATATTTTTCTTTATTCTTATGATGCTGTGATCCACAAAGAGTATATTAGGCAATGGAAATGAATTACTGTCACCATCTTTACTGTTTAGTATGTGTTCATGTATAATAAACTTACCCAAATCCTAGCGAGTGCAACTTTAACACATGCATTCATTGCAATTTATACAGGGAGTGATGGGAAGCTGCTGATATTTGATGAAAGGCTTGATTTACCTGCTATTCTGATGTTATGGGTTGGCTACACAATGCAAACTCTGCCAGCAGCTGTGTGTCCCATCCTGTAAAATGTCACAGAGACCTTCACCAGAAACATACTCAGGGCTCTTTCAGTGCAGGACAGCTGGGATGAATCCAGCCCAGTCAATACCAGTGTGCTCTGTGGTCTTTATAAAAAGTCATTGGGAGTTCCTGTCCTCTGTTTATAATGAACTTAGAAATCTGTACAATTAATTAGGCCCCTAAATCACAAAGGTATATGAAATTTTACCCCATGAAGTTGCCCTGCTGCCTTCAGGGGGATGGTGTCATTAGGAAAGATGATAGCAGTGCACAAGCTTGTGTTATTAGAACCTTCGGCCTTTAATGAATAATGTATGACAGCCCTGTAGGGGTATTAAATTTCATGTCATTACATGTTCAATGCATTACAGATAACACATAATTGCAGTGTCAAGGGGAAACAGTGGTTTGGTATTAGTTTCAGCCCTTTAAATTCTGACTTGCAACCTTAAAAAGTGAGATTTATGTGTAAGAATAAATGACAGGCTAAAAATTCCTTCACTTACATGCTACAATGATGTTTTGTATATTTGTGGGGAACTACAACTCAGGTCAGTAACTCCTGTGACATATCTAACATAATTTAAACACCACTGTAATGCTGTTTGTGCAAGATGAATTTGAAGAAAGGTAGATTCAAAAGAAAGGGATTTGTAGGGCTGATCAGGCAGCACAACTTTGTTTAGAAATTGAAAGATAAAAGAAAAAGAAAGAATAGCACACAAGCACGTTTCACTTTAAAGTGACAAAACCCAGCAACTCTATACCAGGAAACTGCAATCAATTCTCCTGCAATATAACAGTGTCAGTCAAGCATCCAGCCTCTAGGAGGGCAAGACAGCTGTAGGAGCTCTTCTCATAAAACATGAAACAATTGAAAACTGGCATCAGAAGGACTGTGAGCAGGCATCAGCTTATCTGCTGCTGAGGAAATAGCCCCTGTGCTTTGGCATCTTTCCCTCAAGGTTGCTGGCCAAGTGTGAGATGATTTACCACTAGTGAGGCTGTTTGTCAGATTCATGAGCCCCTCCAAACTGAGTTCAGACTTTCTAATGTCTTCCACTTCTGCTTGCACTTATCTAAGAGCTAAGATCCTTCCTTGTGGAAGGATCCCTTACTGGGAAATGAAACACTGAGAGTGTACCCAGGGAGAAGCATGCAATGCCTGAGTGTCCACTCTGACTCCTGCACAGGATTGCAAGGCCTTCTGTACTCCTGTGCATTTAACCCCAAAGTAATTGCTGTCTAATCTGCAGGGTACTGAAGCCTTTAAGTATTGTATTGAAGCACTGAAGTACTGTATATGCTATACAATATAGGGAACAACACATTATTCTCATGGTGTGTTAATACAATATTATGCATGCACACACATATGCACAAACATGTACATATATGTGCAATTTGGGGGATTACTATATTTCACAATTACTAGTTAGGCTCATTTTGCAGAAAAAGTAGGAAAGTGAAAATAAAATCAACTTCCCTCACTGTTAAAGAACCTACTTTGGAGTCAGACACATAACCACACCTTTAATTTTTAAAGCTCTTGTTCGAAAAGATGATGCAAAACCAACTGTATAATATTCATTTTCTCTTTCCAGAAGGGAGAGTTGACACTCCTGGGATTTCAGCCTATGGTAAGGCTCATATAAACCTGAGGCTTAAATCACAAAGTCACTAGTATGCTTTGACCTGCTGTGAAGCTGGATAAGTTATTTTAGGTAAAATTTAACCACTAATACTGAACTACAGTTGCAGAGAGCAGGCCTTCAAGATTTCATACCTAATTTTACACCCAGCTACCACAACTGACACTTCTTAGAAATGTCAGTATAGAGAGGTTTCACTTCCCATTCTGTTTATTTAAAACATTTTGGATTGGTTTTCTTTATATTAGCATAAACCAAAGACTATCCAACATATTACCAGTGTTAAAGGGGAACAGCAGATAGCACACATTGCACCAAATTCTGTCTTCTCTCAGACAGCAGTGAGTAAGGCAAAATGTACAGGATCTGTGAAAACAAGTTCAATCTTCCTTGCAGTCACCATAAAAAGTTCTTGGAGGATGATGAAATAACAAGAATAAAGAGTATCTGTGGAGGTTTGGGTTGGCTCCCTGCCAAAGCCAGCTGCTGGCCACACAGACTCCCCCCTCCCCAGAGAGAAGGAAAAAAGTACCAAAAGAAAATGGTAGTAAAAGTATACATATATTCACATATATTACAGTTTCATACAATCAAACACTATGAATATACAGAACAAGAACGCCAAAGCAACCCCAAAATGGAAAAGGGGGGAAGGGGAGAGGGGAAAGGGACAAAAATGGGTAAAAAAAAGGCAAAACAGATACACACACTTGTGAACTCAGGGAAAAGCTCAGTGAAGTAACTAACACAATAAATTCCCACCAAATTTCCCTCAAGAGAAGAGTTCCTTCACCTCCGTGTGGTAGGGACAACAGTTTCTCAGATAGCCCTCAGCTCATACAGATAAGAGCTAAGCCAACACAGAGACCTGATGTCCTCCAAGCACATGAAAGGAAGAGAGAAACCTCCTCACCCTTCTCTTACATACAGCTGATTACTTGAAGGAATGGTGTGGAATACTTCCTTAGTTATAACCTTGTTACCGGGGAAGGCCCAGACCAAAACCAAGAAAACTAAAGCACCACAGTATCCTTGGAAACTTTAAGTGCAGACCCAAAAGGTTGTAACTCATTGCCGTTATTGCAAAGTTTTTGTCCACACAGCTACCACGGGCTTATCTACGACCCACCATGTAAACATCAAATGAAGCACCTATTGACCAATTTAACTCAAGATATTTGACCAAAAATAAAGCCATCCACAGGTCAGACCATGCTTAGACTCTGTGGAGTGTTAGAAAAGCTGTAGGTCTCACTGCAAGACTACACACTTGACATGGACTGCTGTTGCAAAGGAGTGGAGAGAACATAAAAAGTGAGAAAGAAGAGATATTTAGGTACTGGTGAATATGTATTATTTGGAGCTTTGTATCACAAGCACTCAATGAAAATACAAGCTGTATTTTAGTGCTGACTGCACTGAGTTGACCAGAAGGGCCAATGTGCTGGCAGTGTAGCAAAGCACCCGAGTGCAGCAAAGTCCCTGAGCACCACTGCCCTCCCCTCTGCCTTCGCTAGAAACTTGTTTTTACTTCTTGGCACATCGTTTCCAAGGCCATCCTTTGGCATGCTAGGGTAGATGAACCTTACTGCTCAGTATATGCAGGCAATTTTCTATATTGTGTGGATTTTAGATAACCAATTCTAAATCTCTCTAAATCATGACTGTTGCAGAAGACAGTAACATTTTAAAAATATGAACCCACATGTTCTGTAGGAGAGGTTTTGTTTGTTTTACTTCAGTGGTAATATAAGTTTGTAGAATAAACAAAAACTTTCTTATTCCTGGAAACTGTCTTCAAGTTTGGCGACAGGCCAAGAAAGGAAGGAACTTCAATTTCTGTGACACTCGAATATAACTGGAAGTCTGTGTTTATATGAATATCTGTTAACTCCATATATGTCATTTTTATCTTTTCTATCAAGAAGCTGGTAACGCCAGAATGGACCTACATAAGACCCCAGGAGGGACTCGAAAATAAGAGAGGATCCATGGAAAACAGAAATTTGTTAATAGTGCAGCCCTTGTATTTAGCTGGAGCTCCATCAAGAGGGAAGAAATCTCCTTCTGTCTCTGTGTGAGGCCGGTGGGACAAGCTGTGTGCTGGTGGGGCCACAGGGAAACTGCCTTTCCCATGTGCCAAAGGAATACATTATCACTGAAACCAATGAAAATAAAGGATTCACTTGTTTTGAGTGACCTACGCTGCCCCAGAGGAGGAGGGGTTTATGGCTTACTGAGAGGGATAAGCTTTCACCCTAATGGGGAAATTGCATGGATCTCTCTAGTGAGGAAGAAGATGCTGGAGGGCAGGGTGGCAGAGAACGAGCTGCATGTTCCTGCATGCCACACAGCAGTAGCATGGGGTTTATCACTTGAACCAATCACTATTACAAGTTTTTGTCTTGAGATTTCAAAAAGTGTTCACATTAATGTAACCACAGTGAACTAATCTGAGTTACATTATCTTGAGCTGACCCCAGTGTGTTTTGCTTCCAGGAAAGAAAGGCATGGAAATTATAAAGTACCCAAGAGTTATTGTGATGTATGTTTAAAATCAAAGATACTGTTTCTACATAGAGACTTGCATGCCTCATTTTGCAGACATATGGCTCATTCTCCATGTGTTATATCATGAAAAACGTGGCTTGTAATTGTGCTGTGAAGTAAGATGTTAGTGATTATAGACACAATTTACTTAATTACATCAGTTGGGGTTTTTTAAGTAAATATGAGCTATCAGAAGATCTTTCCATTAGGGATAGCAGCAGGATTATCTTTTACATTATATATATATGTGTGTGTGTGTGTGTGTACATGTACAAGTATATAAGCACAGAGCACTTTCAGACATCAGTTTTCAGGATGCAGGTTGCTCTGAATCCCAAGAGCTGGATGTATATCCTGAAGGCAGATTTGAGGAGGAGAAGATTGATGCGTAGGTTTTGTAAGGCTGGAAAACTGCACAGCAGTACAATAGGTTAGTAAAGAAATATCCATAAGGAACAGGTTGTCTAAACCATGACAACAGCTCTGTAGCCCTCTTAGTGACAGGTGGGATATCATGGATATTCCATGTGTCACCCTGAAACTCAAATGAGCCCAGAAGGTGGCTAAAAAACCTCATTCTGTTTTCCTGGAAAAACCTATTCTAGAACTGCTCAATGCTTCCAATATTGGTGTCAGGAGGATCAGGAAATGGGAAATATTTACTTTTAAGCATAATGGAGTCTCATGTGTGGCAGGAGGGCTGCTTTGGAGGCTGTCATGACCCATTGGTACAGGGTGTGGTGTTGGTTGTAAATTCTTATCTGGCTGAACAGAGATACCTGACCATGTGTTAGGGAACTCTTGTTCTTTTATTGGACAGTGGCCTTAACTCTGGCAACCAGCCTTCTATTTAGGCTCATAAGGTGTTGGTTAACAAGCCCTAAAATGTTGCAGTACACCTCTCAAAAGCAGTGTTCAGTTTGACAGTACACGTCGATAAGCTCTGAACTCCCAAAACAAAATGCAAAAGTGCTGGCAAACAAGCAACAGCACACTACTCAAAGGTGCAGTCCACCAGGACACAATACACTGCTTTTCAAAGGTGCTGGCACAAACCACAACACACTTCCACATGCTCCCCACTCCCACAACAAACTTTAGTATGGAGTACCAGATAGAAGACAACAGCCACACTTTGCCCACACAAAGCAAGGGAGGAGAGAAATAAAGACAGAAAAGAGAGAAAGAGAACAAAGAATATGTGATATTAGTCCTTAGATTCCGTGTTGGTGCTTCCGTGTGGATGGTCCAGAGCTGGGGTAAACAATGAGGGCAAAAGGGAGGAAAAAGAGTGTGAGGGGGCCTGATCCACTTCCTTTTATAGATACCTTGGTGTGCACCTCTTAGGTAAACTAGATTTTTCACACTGTTTTGTTTGCATGTGCACAGCCAGCCCATTTGAGCTCTCCTCCTTGGAGTGGGCAGAGGGGCAGGGGGACTGAGCATGGGTCTCAATGTGGAGCAGGATGTTGGCTCACAGGACCCTGTATTCCAAGCATGCCCTTCTGTCCTAGCAGCCAGACTGTTTGAGACAAAACCTGCTCGTGGCTGGTGCTCCACAGAGGCTGAAAGGATGATAGGACAAGGTGCTTTTTCAGGTTAGCAAAAATGGGTTAGTGGAGCCCAGAACTTCCAAGACTGTGAAAAGACACCAGAAATCTCACAGGAAAGACATCTGCTGTGTCTCATCATCCTGAACCACTCAAGAAACCCCAGTGGAGCTTCAGAGATTTGGCAGAAAAGGTTGATAAGATGCAGCCAGGCACATTAGGGCTGGAATGCAGTTCTTGGCTCTGGAGATGGGGGATAGAATCACAAAGTAGATAGATAATTTCTTCAGATACACTTCACCTCTCTCTCTCTGTGTAATGCTTCAACATGTATTCCCTACCCAGGAAATTATCAGTATCGTGAGGGTTAGGTGCCTTTCTCCTTTTTTGTGGGTGTCACATGCAGTCACAAGTGAAAGGTTGGTTGTTTGGATTACTCTGATAACAACAAGTGTTACAACCCACATAAATGAGCTTCAATGTGAACCATGGATTTCAGTACTATGGGAGTTACAGGAGGATCCTAAAAAAGTATAGGCACCAACAGGACTTAAATCCTGTTTTCAAGGATTGCAACCCCACCGATGAAATGCAGTATGTCCTTCTGAACAAATGACTGAGGAACATGTTAAGATCAAACTCCAGAACTAAAGTAATTTGATGTCTTTTTCAGTCATATTTTTGATAAAATCCTTTGCATATTTTGGTCATTAAGCATTGTCTCCACACTGTTGTCCAAGGTGAAATCAAAACACATAAAGCTGTAGGCTAAAGCAAATCCAGGGCAGGAGTTCTGTTGTTTTCCACAAAGCCAATTAGTTTAATACTGAAAAAAACATTTTCATACTTTTTTTTTTTCCCCCAACTGAGGGCAAAATCTACAGGCGAGATGACATTAAATTTTAGACTTGCATTGTCATCCATATTTTATTTTAAAGCAGTTTTTTAAAGTATCTTTTAAACCTGGTTATTTTTGGCTATACATGTAAGACTGTACAGAATTACCCGAACCAAAGATTCATTTTATCACATATTGAGGTGTAATTAAATTATCTCAACAGCCATGTTTGGAATAAATCAAGAGGAAGTAAAGAGCTACTTAGAAATGTAAGAGATTTGTTCTTCTAGCACCAAGAAATAACTTGACAAATTACATTTAATTGAAAATTTAAAAAAAACTAACAAAAATATAAAACCAGAAAAACAAAAAGAAAGATGATTTTGTTTTACTTCAAATTAACATTTTCTAGCAAATTTGTGTTTGGTTCCTGTTGGTTTGCAGTAATAAGTGAATTGGTGTTAGAATCATGGTTTGAGTGATCAAACAAGAAGGACTGGAAAAGTTCTTTGGCAGAGATCCATCTACACAGGGACTTGGCCTGCAGACAGAGAAAATATAGTACAGATGTATAAATTACACAGTTAAGGATAGTGCTGGTAAAAACCATCTAAGCTGGAGTCATGTGGGAAAGAAAGTCTAGACATCATAGATTAACTTGCTTTAACTCAAATCATGCAAACTAGAAATTAGCTAAACCACATCTACGCAAGTGCACATAGAGAAGTTTCTAACCAACCATGTTAACTAGATGTCCAAACAGGCAACAACCAAAGAAATTTAGCCAAGTTGCTTTATTGGTAAAGCTTACATATAATTTTAGTCATAGTTACTGTTTTTTTAAGCAACAAATTAATTAACCTGACCAGACAGGCAAAATCAGTCCACATTTTATTACAGGTAGTAGCTTGCAGTCAAGGGTTAATTGTTACAGTCCTACATTTTCATCACTACAAACAAGCTAAAAATTCCTAATTATTGACACACAAAGCCAAATCAAAATAATGTAATTTATTTGACAATTTTAGCTACGGACAGGCTCTACTGCTGGGGAGAAAAAACAGAGCAGAAAAGGAGTAATGCAGGATTGTTCAGTCATTCCTGGGAAAGATAAGGAACTGTGTCTAGAGCTGCTGTCATTTGTGGAAGGCAAGAGAAACAGGGGAACTGTTAGTGAGATGGGTTTTATACATTGTAGGTCACACATAAATTCCTAATATATTATCTATATGTTTCTCAGAGCTTTGAATTTAACTTTTCTAGCTATACCCCTTCTGGAGGTTTTGGATAGAGTCTGCAAGGCTATGCAATGTTCTGCCCATTGCACATTGCAGATAGCCAGGTCATGAATGCCTTTTGGACCTACGTGCTCAGTCCCAAGCAGACTGGAGATTTCAAAGGGTCTAAAGACATTGCCAAGGAAAAAAGCTGTTCAGGCAACACACAGAGTACAGGGAGAGGAGAGTGAGAACTCCCAAATCTGCTCAAACTTCCTGCAGGTCTTTCTGTGATCTGTGTTTGCCCAGGAAAACGCTTACCTGGACAGCCAGAAGCTGGCTTGAATTTGGATGCTGTCAAAGAACTTTGCATGGACAGCAAGGCTGAAAAACCTTGGGCAGCTGCCAGCGTGCAAGTACTGCAGATGTGAGCTGTACCAACATTAGATGCATTGCAAGGCAGCTATTTGGGAAGATTACAAACATTTTTCCAGGTCCCATCTGTTTGCTTTCTTCTGGGTCAAACCATCTCACCCTGCCCTCAGCACATAAGGCCACACTCAATCATGCTCAGAACAGCAGGCACATCGAAGGCTTCATGTTTTACACTCAGATCTTCTTTCATGGTTTCACCTCTTGCCACTAGTGGTGGTTAGCCATTGCTGTATCTCCTCTTCTCAAAGCATCCCTGGTAATTTCCTTCTTTTCCAGGCAGCACTTCTTGTCTGTGCTTCATGTGCCCTCTCCAGCTGAGCCCTGCGAGCCATCCTTGCCCACCCTTCCTGCTCTGGGACTTGGAACACAGCAAGGGAGGCACAGCCACCTGGCCAGCTGCAATGTCTTCTAAATATATAAAACATCCTCTATGGCACCTTTGTAATCACACTCCTTATGCCTTTCAACATCATTCCCCTGGTGCTGGCAGATGTCACTGCACACACCGAATCTGTGGCTCTGGATGTGGCCTGGATCAGGCTGATGCAGACTATGCCCAGCCCTGGGCTCCACTCCTGTTGCACTGCAAACACAAAATCTCTCTCAGGTACGCATTCATCTTTCAAAAAACCACATGCTAGCAGAAAAACAATTTTTTTTCACCTTAGCCAACAGTGGAGCAGGTGTTTGCCAGGTTCTTTTTGACCATTTTCCAGCTGAACGGCCCTCCAAAATAGAAATATGAAACAGTTTACTTGTCTAGGCTACATTTTAATTGAGAGGCTTTACTAGCTACCATAATGGATGCATCTGATTTTGACCAAAAGTCTGGAAAAAAGCTACACTGATGCCTGTTTTGGATGAACAATGAACATAGGAGGAAAATAGAAAAACAGAAAAAGGTATGTATATATAAGGCACAGTCTTTCAGAAGGCAGCGGAGAAACAGATTCCTCTGGTATTTTCTATATTAAAAACAAAAATAATCCCACCACAAAACAAAACAAACTAACAAACAAGGTCCCTACTCCAAACAAACCACAAAAAAACCCCATCCCACAACAGGATTTTGCTGAGAACAAGTGACTTATCTCACTATACTGACCCTGAAAGTGAGCACTGGCATCAGTTAAATTAGACATTGTATATTAGTTGTATAGATATTTCAGTTATGATAATGCATGCTGAAGATAAGTAGAGTTTCCTGAAAAGTCAGCCTAGGAATAAAATACACTTAAGAATACAGGAACTGTCGTACTAGGGAGTGTGAAGCTTTAGTGATTAATGCAGCATCCTTAAAATAAATGTTTGTTCAACTAGAAATGAAACATTTGTGAGAGGGTTTTTCACAGAAGATGCTGAGTGTTTGCAGTTGAAGTGCGAAGTCAGTTGAGGTCTGAGAACCCAACTTACAGTATTTTAAAGTGTGTAATGCAAGAAAACTTTGATTTGGTTTTTCAAGTGCATGAATTTTCAAGATGAAGTCCAGGTCTTCAAGTCAAGGAGCTGGAAAATAAAAAATGCACAAGTGACAAACATAATTTTCCAGCTGGTTTTCTGTCTAGCTGTAACTTCCCTCTTCTTCCAGGCTCCTCCTGTTCCCTGTGCATGTGCCAGTCAGTGTGGCACTACCCACCCCAGCAGCATTATGGTGCTCAGCAGCATTAACCACTGCCATTCATCCCCTTTTCAGCACTGGTTTCTCCATGTAGCCTGGTGGCCACTGCTCCCCTGATGGGCACCCACCATGAGCCATCTGGAGTTGTTTCACTCTGTTCGTTGGTTCCTGGGCTTTTCTCCACTCATTGAAACGAGCTGGATGAGCTCAGCAATAACCTGGACCTCAGTATCCATCAGCCCTTTGGCTCACAGAAAGCAGCTCCATGTTATGAGGGACAACTACAGTGTAATTCTTTTCATGATTTGTTCAACCTTCATTCTCAATTTTATCAGTCCTTGGCCTGTGGTGATTTGTTGTGAGGATGTTCAAGAACTCTTTTTCTTTGATGGCTCCCTTCCATCCAGTTTATGTCAATTTGCTGGATGTACGTGCACATACACGGTAATTTAGCTTAAATGGTTCTCATATGTTCCTAATATTTAGCTCATAGTGTATTTATAGAAAGCAGCTTTATTGCTTCTCAGGCTTTATTTCAGTAGGCTTAAAGCTGTTAGTGTCTTCCAGTCTGTGTCATAAGACAAATATTTCTGTTTTTATGGTTTTATGGGTTTTGTTTTTTTAATTTGAAATAACCTTGCTTTAACAAGAAATTTCTGCTAACACACTGCAAGGTACAGTCCAACAATACAATCACACTTATACTTGTTTCTGTCCAAAATATCTTGCTTGAAATAGACTGGACTCCACTCAGTTTCTTTCACTGCTGTGTTAGAGTGGTTTAGTTATCCTGTGATGAACTAATATCCAAAGCTTTTTCTCCTCTTCTGCCATTTAATTTTCTGAGTTTCAAGCTCAAGGCAGAAATTCTTGCTCTCAGTTCCAGAATACAGGTTTTGCCAAATTTCATCCTGTTTCTAATTGCAATAAATTCTTTATCATCCTTATATTGATTGTCTCCTCATTTTAGGGCACCATCATATTTTGTTAATATTCTCTAGGTCTTTGTACTAAAATTCCTAATGAAAATATTAAATTATGTTAGTTCCAAGAATGCTTCTGGAAGAATATATTAAATTAACTTGTTCGAGATGGATATTCTTATTTTATTACAGTAGAAGCATTTGTGGACCTGCTATTGCATCTTAGCAACACTTAAGGATTTCTGGACGGAGATATTTATTTGAGTTATGTAAGATTTGCTCATTACTTTAGGGGTAAGATTTTACCCCTAAAATCATAAATAAGTATTTCCTTATAATAACAAATGATAAAATCCTCACAGTACAATGTGGGGAGTTTGAGAGGGTTGACACGGCATGACTATGTTGGAGGCAAACAAAGCAAGACTAACATCAGCCATTAAAAAAATGTTATTTGTAGCTGAAATCTGCCATCCTTGTAAGTTAGTTTAGATCCTGCAATACTTAATCTTTTCATTGTGAAAAGTGCTTAGTGCATGCAAGAGCTTTGTCACAGATCATTAAAAATTCACTCTTTTGATAGTTTCGTTGGGTTTGAATTTTAGTCTTGAGGTCAGTTTAAACTTCTAACTTAGTTTAAAATATAAGGAGAATGAATTCATGAGAATTTTGTCTGCTTGCCTGAAAATTAAAAGTGTGTTCCCCTTTTAATTGTGAACAAAAATGCACAGTTAAAAGAAAGAGTTTTGACATGTCTTTCTTCACACAGTAAGTTAGCAGTCACCTTACTTACTTGGAGTCACAGAAATAGATTTTGCAAAATCTGAACTGCATCATTTTACAAGAGAGGGCGTGGATGATGCACATCAGTGATACATCTTTTGTCTTTATATGTAATAAATAAATAATTCTAAAATAAGAGGTTCTTTAGTTTTCATCAGAAAATCATTAATGTACTTTAAAGTGTTAAAGACATGTGTCAGTGTATCTAAATAGGTCAATAAAGCCTAGCCCAAGTCCTTATGGTTATGTCTGCCTTTGAAGAACACAGTAATGTGTGAGCTGCATATTTCAGCGATTTCGAAAGGATGAGCTCTGCTTAAAAATCCTTCCTGTTCCAATTCACTATTTAAATACTGGCTATTATTTTATTTTCTGGCAAGTTCATATTGCATAAAAATTTGCATGAACTGTGTCATTTAAGTTCAAAGATCTTGTCACATGAAAGGAGAGATTTTCTCAAACCTTTGGTGTTTGATTAGTCTGTCAGTGCCCGAGGTTATCTGAGACCCTTGTGCCTGACCGAGTCTGTTAGAGTCCCCTCAAGTAGAGCCTCCAGTGAAAAGTCCTCTGGATTGGACTGATTTTTTCAGAGTCACATGGAAACAGTCTCCACACCTTTAATTGGTTCGTGAGTGCCCCAGGGAAGATTCAGGGACACATGCCAACAGCATATGAGAGGTCCCCTCCCAGGCCTCCACAGTCAAGTATATCACCCACAGTTAGTGTCCTTGGAGGACTCACAATTAACAATTACGGAATGTATCTTTATTAATATAATAGAAAATTGTGACACATTTAAGTCTGAAGATTGCTGGTTCTAAAAATGTATTCAAAGCAATATGCTAAGGAGCTCTAATCGTTAGCAAAAGCTAACTCAAGATAATGAATCAGTGAGCACAGACTATGCTTCTTACCCAATAAGCGTTCCTATGAGGAAAGACAGGTTCAGCCTGCCAACTGACTCCAGAAGTTACAATGGAGTATTTCCTATCTTCTCCCCATTTTTAGCTTCCTTTTATGAAAATTTTTACACTTAGGTGGAACTTGAGTGACTCAAGTCATGCATCATGTTCAGCGGGAGGTGATCATACCTTGGAGGTGGGTAACACCAGTGTTATACCTGAGGTGACTTTTGGGGTTGGAGGTGGGCAGGCATCTGTGATCTTACCACAGTTGCTCGTTCAACAGCAAGAAATACTTTTCCTGCCTTGGTTGACAGCTGCTGTGTGGCTTTTCAGCTACAAGGTACCACTGAGTTCCCCCTCTGGCAAGGATTTCAGCAGAACCTGTCTGCAGTGACTCCGCTCCACCCTCCGTATAGGTCCCTTTGCACATGCTGTGTCGGGGAAGTTGAGCATGCTGACCACGTTCCATCCAGGGAGTAGCAGATGCATTTTCTTCCTATAATTTTAAATATTTTTATAATTGTGTCCGTAACTTTCCGCCCCACTCCATCCTCTGTTTTCATCTCCCTTAGCATATATGTTGACTGCAATTTTAGCAACTTTCCAGTTATGTTTAATTTTACCCCTGGTCTTTTCCCCACACATATATATACAAGCTAGCATTTTCTGCTTTCTCTCCATTGCTTTCATGGCAACTGAAACCAATTATTGTAACATATTTGGGATTGTCAGACAGTTATTACTTGCACCGAAAGCTGCATTTGTAAGTCACAAGATTTTGTATTATAGTTTCTCTAACTCATTAGATCCTACAAAGAAATTCTTTACTGTGAGAGTGGTGAGACACTGGCACAGGTTGCCCAGAGAAGCTGTGGGTGCCCCATCCCTGGAGGTGTTCAAGATCAGGTTGGATGAGGTCCTGAGCAACCTGGTCTTGTGGAAGGCGTCCTTGCCCATGGCAGGGAGTTGGAACAAGATGATCTTTACAGTCCCTTCCAAACCAATCCATTCTGTGATTTTTAGTGTTCTAGATGGTTATCAGAACAGCAATAATCAAAGGTTGAAATACAGAGTAGCAGTCTTATTGTAGAGTAAAATACTTGATAATACTTGCCTCTGTATTCATTAGTTTAAGGTGACACTTTAATTTTCCCCTGTTTGTAAGGCAATGGGTTTTTATTGATTTTTAATTTTTTTAACCTCCACTGCAGAACAAATTTAACAAACAAAGTGACCCAAATGGGACCGTCTGAATTTCATAAGCAGAATTTTACAGGTATTCTATGGAATATGACAATAGCCCTAAACAAGGAATGTGAATGTTCCATTAATTCTGGAAACTGACCAAAAAACAGTTTGCCTTTGAAGGGTGGTCTATTAGTAAAGCTAGACAGTTTCTTACTATGAGTGATGATTTAATAAATTCTGATCTCCTGTTAAATTCTTCATAAGACATTTTGAGGTGTCATTCTTTGACAGCCATATCCTGTAAAAGAAGGTGTGCAGTCATAGAATGGAAAAGATGATACACATCAGCCCCTCCAGCAGCCAAAGGCCAGCCACAGGGATCTGAATTCCCTTCTGAAGGTCCCTGAGAAGCCAGGTTTCAAGCCTGCAGGAAATTATGCTTTCCTCAAAGTTGAGCTTGAGTTAAATCAAAATAAATTCAACTCTTTTTCTTAGCAAAGTGGCTCTTTCAGATGCTCGGTGGAGTAGTCATTCTTATACTTGCTGCTAATGAATAACATTTGTTTGTAGTGTGTGCATCTCAACTGGGAATTAATTGCTGTAGCATTGGGGAATTGCTCTTTTGGGGAGCCACAAATCCCTATCTCGCGTTCAGTGAAAAGGTGATGAAGCTGAAACATTTCATTGAAGCATTTCAGGTACAATCTTTTATTAGGCATTTTTGTCTGATTCTGTTCATGTATTCACATTTGTGTTTGAATTCCCATCTGAATTATGCTACAGCTATTATAGCACAATGTTATTCTAACTCTTATTCTTTATTTGAATTCCAGTTACATCACAGAATGGTTTGGGTTGGAAGGGACCTTTGTTGGTCATCTAGTCCAACCCCTCTGCCCCATGGGCAGGGACATAGGACACAAAGTGACTTATACACTGGTATAGAGCAAACAAATGATACAGCCAGGAAAAAGTCAAGTTAGGGAAAAGGGAGGTATTCCTAACTTGTACAGTCTCCACCCCTTTCACTGAGCAGGCAGAACAGGATCTCAAACTTTTCCATCTGCAAACCTCTGCAAGGCCAAGTGAGGGAGACAGTCCTCCAGTAAATCAGGAGTTTGTATCAGTATCAAGGGAGATAAACAACTGATTGTCTTATTTTGGTAGTCTGGGATCAAGAATAGCTTTTCAGCACCAAAATCTGTATGTACTGGTGTGGTGCACAGACATGCAGAGCCATGGGAATGCAAAATTTTCATTCCTGAAATAAGGAAGACAACCATCTGTCTGCAAGTAGGGGGAAAATTGATGTACATGGATGTAATCTGGGGAAATATTTCCCTGCAATCTAATCTAGAACTAATTTTAAAACATCACCACCAAAAAACCCACCCCCAAGAAAAAAGATCATCAGTGAGTTATCACAAGAGTGTAGCAGCAAACATTCCCTTTCCTGTAGGCTCTTGACTAAAGCGTTCAAAGACACTGGAGGTGATTAATCATAGTCTCATTTCAGAGGAAGACGTGGCTCAGAAGTGCAGTCTTTGTGCATGTGGTGCTCAGTGAACTCAGCAGCGAAGGTGGTAGGGGTAGAAGAGATAATACCACAATTTTCCAATTCTTTTTCACTTTCAGGATCCTAAGTGTCTCCCTGAGCCATAAGTACTAAGGCAGACCTACACTCAAGCTAAGCACACACAGAAAGGTTGGGAATTAGGCTGCCTACTTTTTGAGCATTGAGATATCTTGATTTCACCTCACCACCTCTGCATTATCTCTTCTCCACTATCAGTTGCATTCACTGCAGCAGTGAAATGCAAAGATGAAAATGCCATTGCAACTTCAGTCATTAATTGCATATAGTGATTAGTATAATAATTTGATAAAATTCTGCTGGGTGCTGTTGGGTCTTATGATTGGAAGCTGTTCTGTATCCGATCCAAGGCTTCTGTGACACTGACAGTGCATTCACAACCTGAAGGGGTGCCACAAAATCACTCATCTACATTAAAAGCTGTTTCCATCTAACAGCCATTCCCATCTTATAGTCTTTCCCACCAAAAGCCATTCTCATCTTTGAGATAAAGTTTTCTTTCTTTCTGATTTCTCATGAAGTAAAAAGCTTAACCATGGCATGTTAGAAATACAGAGTTCAGTTTAGCTCAAATCTGTGATTCAGACTTCATTCACTTCAGAAGAAGCTGCTTACACTGGTCCATTGCTCCAACTTGAAAACAGAATAATTTCCTTCTGGCTGAGGTGAACGAGAGCAAATCTCATGCTCTGAGAAAAAAAGCTTTATGAACTTCATCACACCTCAGACGAGATTGCACAAGCATGTATTATATTCATATGGTAAATTTGTAAAAAATTCAGAAGGATTTTCTTATTTTGCAAAAGTAATTGATATGTCAGTGCAGTAAACCAAAAGGAAAAGGAAAAGAAAAAAGAAAAGAAGCAATAGGGTTGCTCTTAATTTCATAATATAAGAAAGTTTGTGGTCAACTTAAAGCACTTTCTTGGAGTTAAACCCTCAAATAACCACCTTTCTGAAGGATGGGCCAGATCCATAAAGGAGAACATTTACAGGCTGAAATTCTATTCCATTAGTAACCGTTGGTAAACACAAATATCAAAATTAAATAATTCTGCAGGTCGATTTGACACTGCCTCTAACTTTTTACAGAGCTGCTTCTCATGTCAGACTTTTAAAAGGAAGGAGCTAGGCTGGATCACCAAGTTTGCTGGGCAGGCATTCTGTAACTATATATGGATTTAAAAGGAAACTTAAGCCACAGGAAGCTTCAAAAGCAGTATTTCACAGCTATGAATTAGCAAGAACTAATTGAGCTATTTTCTATTAATGAATGCAACCAGAAATTCGAGGCAGAATTGTTTTTTCGAAAGAAAACTGAACGTGGGCCAGGTGCCCTGGATGCCCCTTTGCCAGGCACATGGGACCTGTTCTGCTCCCCATGCCTTTGCATTCCTAGCCCCACCAAAGAGAGCCCCGCCTGGGAACGGTGCTTGTTTTGCTCATCAACTCTGCCTGGCACTGAAAATACACTTTAAAAGTAAGAGCTCTGAAAGAAAATGGTTGCTTTCTGCAGATGCTGAGGACTGTTTAGACATATAATTAATGTGGTCTCGCACTTATGGAAACTTGGCCTTTCTGCTTGGGATGGTTTTGGCTCAGGGTGTGTTCTTGCTACCCTTATTTTTTTTATTATTTTTAAAGAAAGAAATGGGTTGTTACTTTTTGCTGAGAGAAATGGCAAGAACTATTAATACTGTAGTGCTGACAGAGAAAGCCTTTCCCCAGTTGCTGTTCTTTTTTCTCTTTCCCTGGAAATGCCTGTTCTCTTTCCATAAACAGATGCAAACAGACCAAACATTTCCTGCAAAATAAGGCAGTGAGCACAAAATAACAATAGCAGGGTTATCTTGTGGATCAAAAGACATATTTTATTGTATGTCTACACTGTCAAAGCACAGAAATTTCACCGAGATGAGAAATTTCATGTCAACGTGTTTGTCTGCAGCTAATCTTAAGCTATGCTGTATAAAGATGAAAAGTATTCAGGCACAAACTGATGAAATAGCATTTTTTTGACTCCCATGTCTGCAGCTACACCACATCATGCCAGTTTTTTGCTCTGAGACTTGCAGCTTACAAAGGCCTTTTGTGAATATGAGTTACAGTGGTGCTGAACTGCCCTGCCCAGAGAGCCAGAGCTCTGCAGGAAATGGGGATACTCTTTGGTGGCCTGAACCAGATCCCTGAGCCTGAACACACCAAAATTGCTATAATTTGTCAGGCTTATGAAAAAAAAAAAGAGTTTGGGGATATATATATCTCTGAAGGCTCTTTTAGCCAATGTCTGATCTTGGGCAGACTCACACTACTGCCAGCATACCAAACACCACATACCAAATTTCAGGGCAAATAGAGTTTAGGTCCCTGAAAGAGCTGACCTTTACAGGGAAAACGCTTCACAATCCTGACTCGTGGAAGCTGCCCCACTGAGTCAGGGACAGGCTGGGAAAACTGAACATGAGCATTTCTCAGTGCTATGAGAAGAACGATATGATCTCAACCTGGTATTTTTTCATTCATTTTGTTTTGTGCTGGATGTTTACTGAAGCTCTCTCCTCCGTAGCTGATGCTCTGAATGCAGGGTTTTGTTGTCTGGAGGTCTTCCACCC
>VWZF01002117.1:414960-473068 GCA_013396755.1 Sclerurus mexicanus
CCCCCGATTCAAAAAGTATGACAAATAGTGTAGTGTTTACTCCTTCAGGTTATCCCTGCTCCCTATCCCAGCAGCGCTGGAACTGTGGTACTGCCAGCAGCTACTGAGAGTTGAACAAATACAGGTATGACAGTAACTGCAAGAAACAAAGGAGACTATGCTGTTACAGGAAAATGCTACTGTTACCATAAGCTTGTGAGTCCATGGGGAATTTTATTATGCAACCAGAGATCTACATCTTTATTTCCTGGTGTTACGACTGTAAAGCCCCAGCTCACTTGACAAGTTTTTTAAAATGGGGCTTAGGGTTTTTTTATACCCTGAGGCAGCACACTGGAGAAACACAACGTTCTCAGGAGGTTAAACAACAAACTTTTACTGGCAAACTTTGGAAAATAAGGGTATTGGCAGATTTTAAAGCAAACTTTCAATCAAAATAAAGCATTTCACAAGGCATTGACTGAGCAAACTCTAACCCATTCAACTTTAAGTTACTCAGAGAAGAGGAAATTAGAAGAAAAAGAAAGAGAAAGAAAGGGGGCAAAGAAAGATTAAGAATCACCACTTGAATTCAAACATGATCTCAGCTACTGTAAAATCCAAATAGTGGGCCACAACCACACATATCTTTGGGCAATTGCTTCATCTGTTCTGGTCTCTTGGGGCCCACCTCCCAGGTGGGGCTTTCAGTGTACCAGTGGCTAATAGCCATTCTGGGGCTGGACTAGATGCTCCATGGGTGGGAGTTGTGGATTAGTCCACTGTCCCACCACCACCTCTCTTCCTCTCTTCCTGCCCCAACCCCAGTTTAGTTGTTTTGAGCCAGTAATCATTTCCTCCAGTCTCTCACAATGACCCATTTGACAGGGAGTGTGATGTTCTTTATAAATTCTCTTTGGGCTGAACAAACACACCAGTCCAAGAACCTGGGTGCACTCGGTGAGTAATGCAGAGGGATGGGGAAATGCAGTGTGTACCTCAAGGGGATTGGATTTTGGGGTGAGAACAGTCTGTAAGGTTAAATTGTATGATATTGGTTGCTGAATGACACTGACACACTATGTCATAAATTCCATGGACAACGAGTATGGAGTGCTCCAGATGCACCAGTTGTGAGCTCCTGACGCAGCTTGCAATCACCTGACAGCACACTAGCCCTTCTGCCCTGGAAGACATCTAGGACAGAGAGAGCCCACAGTGATGGACTAAATGAACTCAATAGACATTTTGGATGGAGAAACATTGGCTACGAAAATGACATCTTTGCATATATATATATATGTATATATATATATATATAGTAGGAAGGTGTAGGATCTAAGCATGATGTAGATGGTATAGAATAAGGGGTGGATAATGTCCTGGTTCTGGCCAGGGCAGGGTTAATTTTTGCAGTAGCCAGGAGGGGCATGGCCAGGACCCTGGGGTTGCTCTATACCATCTCACACCATACACAAGGGACAGAGGGGGATGTGTCCCTTCCAGTCGGGTCAGTGGCAGAGTGAGCGGTTGGACTAGCATTGGGTTCCACGTGATGAGCACTCAATGTGTGAATCATTCACATCTCTTGTACGCTGCTTATTAATATTGTTGTTGTTATTGTTCATTTCCTGTTTCATTGCTGTTTCTTGTAAATTGTTTTTATGTCAACCCATGGTCTTCATCTTTTGTGCCGCCAATTCTCTCCATCCCGCTGCAGGGAGAAATTGAGGAGGAGTGAGCAAACAGCGTGTGGTTTGGAGTGTTTCAGTGGGAACGCTAAACTGGGGAATACCATTGCTAAACAACGACAGCTGTTCTGCACACAGCTGAGCTGGGGTGCCATGGGATCACTCTGGCAAACATATGAGCTCTTTCTGTTACCTTACACTGTGACCTAACCATCTCCTAATTTTATCAGTTATCTACAAAAGACTGTTCTGTGCTAGCATTTCTCAGGGCAGTTTCTGCTGGATAGTTGTTGTCCTCTGTGCATGGTTTGGTCAGTTCTGCAGGCAGTAGGGCTTGGGGTAGCTTCTGGGACTGTCTAGTTCTCCGCTTGGTCTGTTACTCTGCATGCTGGAGCATGCAATTAGTGCCTTTGAGCTGGTACTGCTTGGGGGAACCCCTCTAGGCTTACCTTTGGAGAGGTCCCACAGCAGTGAGTTGAGTGCTGTGCTGTGGAAGTGACTCCTTGCCCCAGGTCAGCCCGATGGTTGCTCTGTGAGGACAGATGTAGGTCTGGGGAGATTCTGGACCACTCCAGGTGCTGATGGCTGAAGTGTGCCAGACATGTACACAGGCACTGCCCTTACACCCAGCTACGCCTTGGCTGTAGCTACAGGAGAAACCTGAATGCCATCCTTACAGCTGTGTTGATTTTGTCTGGGGTAGGGTAGCATCTCTTCATAGATGCTGGTATAGGCTATGTTTTGGATTTGTGCTGGGAACAGTGTTGATAACAAAGAGATGGTTTTGTTACTGCTGAACAGTTCATAAAGAACTTTTCTGCCTCCAACCCCACCCTACCAGCGAGGAGGTGGCAGGACACAACCAGTTGGGAGGGGACACATCTGGCACAGCTGACCACAACTGACCCTAAGGATATTCCAGACCATATGATGTCACACTCAGCATATAAAGCTGGAGGAAGAAGAAGAAAGGGGGTGGAAGAGAACGTATTTGGAGTGATAACGTTTGTCTTCCCAAGTCACTGCTACATGAGATGGAATCTCGTTTTCCCGGAGATGGCTGAACACCCGCATGCCCATGGGAAGTGGGAATTAAATTCCTTATTTTGCTTGTGCATGTGGCTTTTGCTTTACCTATTAAACTATATTTATCTCAAACCAATAGTTTTCTCACTTTTACTCTTCTGACTCTCACCCCCATCCCACTGGAGGGGAGAGTGAACAAGTTGTGTGAGGCTTAGTTGCCCACTGTGGTTAAGCAATGTCAATAATATAAGAATTATTATTATTAATGTTTTAAATTTCACAGACCTTGCCACAAACCTTTCATGGAGTATTGAGTAGTTATAGTGCTGCTGAGGTTGAGTTTTCTTTGCATTTTCAAAAATGGACTTTTTTCTGAGTACTTCTGGAACTGATTGGCTAAGATTATTCACATTCAATGAAACAACTGTTATAATTTGCATCACCAGGAACAAAACTGCTCCTGTCTGTGCTGTATACCTTTAAAGACTTTCAGGGCTGTCACCCTGCTGAAACACATCTCCTGTAGAGTAACTCAGAATGGTTTGCAACCATTTCCATGCTCCTTGTCCTGTTTAAGAGCAGGTTGAGGCTGTGAAGGATTTGGCTGGTCTGTGAAGGCATTTGAGCTTTTGGCCAGCATGGTCCAACCAGCTGCCTTGACCACAGACAGATCTGACCCACTGGCCTTCTCCTGGAGGAGACAAGGAGCAGCTGCCTGGGCTGCAAATGCAAACAGGGCTGCTGAAGTCTTCCTCCTGTTCCAGTCCAGCCATCACACTGTGGAAGCAATGCCTTCAGACTGGCATCTTCACTCAGGCAGTAATGCCAGCCCCAGGTGGCAGTAGCTGGGCTGCCACGTTGGCACAGGGGAACAAGAGTCTGCTGGTGGGGAAAAAAGGCTGAGGTTAGAACATGGAACTACAGTGAAACGGAAGCCTGGGGCAGCTACCTACTGAGTGACCAGGCACCCAAGCTGTCAGCCTCTGAACTGGCACTGTAAGCCTGGAACTATACACACACACACACACATAGACATATACATACCTATATGTGTAATGAGGGTTGCGATACTCTGGCACAAGTTGCCCAAAGAGCTGGTAGATGTCCTGGAAGCATTCAAGGTCAGGCTGGACAGTGCTCTGAGCAACCTGGTCTCGTTAAAGATGTAGGGACATCTTGCAGGACGATTGCAGGGGGATTGGACTAGATGACCTTCGAAGGTCAATCCAAATAATACTGTGGTTCTATGATATATATATATATATATATGTATGTATGTATATTTACAGAAGAGATTCTGCTGTACAGTGTTTCTAGCTCTCTGCATGGCCAAGAATTAGTGCAAGAAATGGATTAGCAGCAAGCACTGTCTGAACATTTGTATGATCTCAGATATTTTAGCAAAATGAGAGAGACTGCATTCAAACAGCAGAGGAATGTTGACTTTAAAATGAGCATAAGTGTATAGTTTAAGTATTTCTTAGCAATGTCAGGGCAGGAAGTTAAGTCCTAAATTTTTTTCCTTATTTAAACTTAATTGAAAGGGTAAAAAAATATTCCATCTGTACAGCTACTGCTATGCCTCTAAGTGATATGCTGCACAGAGTGGCTGTGTCCCTGCATGTGCTGTAACACACAGCATGCATTCCCACACAGGCATGGTGCAGAAGTCACAGTTCCCCTGTGGTTAGGAGAAATTATGCTGCCATGGTCCCACTGCTAAATATAGCACACAAATTCAGAGTGTAGACCTAAAAAACCCTAGTAACTAATCCTTGCAAAATTCAGTAAGGTAAAACATATCTACTGACCTATGCCAATGTGGGAGTATCTGAACTTGCATCCAAGCATGCCTTGGGATCCAGCAAAGCTTTCAGGAAAGATTTGACACTTTTTCATGCCTGAGTGATGCAAGTAGCAGCAACAATGGACACCACTGGGGTTTTTTTCTCATGCAACAACTTTGTCCCAAGGCTATCCATCAAATACCAGTAATTATCACCAAATAGCTGGTAGTCAGAGAGAACTGTTAGAAAGCATTATTCAGGCTGTAATTTGATTAACATTAGCTTTTCTTTTTTTTTTTTTTTATTTTTTAAATCATCTGGTATTAACACAATGCACGGTCTAGAAATTACAACTTATATCTGGAAATGCCTAACATTTCTGGACAATTATGTTTCCAGAGGAAAAAAAAATGTGTCCTGTGTTATTCATTGTGCTGATTCCTAGATTACTTGCAGCCTGCCCCACCACCAAAACAAACAAACAAAAAGACTACTTTCTGCAAGTAATTTGCAAGTAAGCCAAGTATAAGTATGCCAGCCAGTTACAATATAGAGCACAGTATTTCCAAGATTCATCTTTGACACTGCCCCATCAAAGGTGTGAGCAAAATATGCATCACTTTCAACAAGAGTTGGAGGGCCCTAATTTAGAAAATGCAGTCCTTGACATCTCTCAGTGTCTTAGTTACCAAAGTAGTTAGTTTCTCCATTAGTGCTGAAGCCTCTTTGGACTCCTAATCCTTTTTTGTCACTGCAGCAGAAGCAGCAGCAGCAAATGTCCAGATGCCATTCTCAGAGGCACACTCACATTCCTGGCAGCGAATTAAGAGCAAAAAGGGTCACCTCCTGCTATTCCCTTCTGTTTGGCCACTGATGATGCCACCTGCAGATTTAATATTGGAAACTTACATTACACAGGGTGTTCCTTGGGAGCAGAGCAGAAGGGGAAGGAGAGGCAACCCTGTAGCTGTAGACAGACTCCCTCTGTTCTCAAGGCTGCTGGCACAGGATAAGGCTGAGAAAGATGGAGTTGTTCAGCCTGGAAAAGAGAAGGCTCTGGGGAGCTCTTAAAGCCCATTCCACTGCCTAAAGGGAGCTACAAGAAAGAATGGGAACCTATTTTTTAGCAACACCTGTTGTAACAGGACAAGGGAAAATGCTTTTAAACTAAAAGAGGGTAGGTTTGGAATAGATATAAGGAAAAAGTTTTTACAATGAGAGTGGTGAAACACTGGCACAGGTTGCCCAGACAGGTGGTAGATGCCCCATCCTTGGAAACATTCAAGGTCAGGTTGGATTGGGCTCTGAACAACCTGGTCTAGTTGAGGATGTCCCATCTTATTGCTTAGAAAGTCAATTCCAACCTAAATTATTGTATGATAGATATTGCATGTTGCGGCCATTTAACCCACGGAGGTGTTCTGCCTCTGGGTTACTCTTGTGAAGAAGATGGGTTGTCCTGTCTTGCCTTCTAGACACTTCTTGGTTTTGAACATACCCTCTTAATTTTAATTTCAAATAGTTGTCACAGCATTGCTTTCGTTTGGCTGAACCTTCTCAGGGGTCTGAAAAAGAAAGTGTTTTAAACGCCTTCAAAGCTGCCTACTGTGAACCAGAAGCATTTATTCTGTTACCAGAGGGAATTTGCTCTTCTGTGGGTTTGGACACCGAGATCCTTCAGCATATTGGCACTCAGGCATCAGCTGTCTAACCCCAGAGGAAACCCTTCCAAGTTTTCCAAGGCACTATAGCACTGCTGCCTTCGACTTTCCAGGACCCAGAAAAGACTGTACCTAGGGGAAGCTTGCACAGGTTGTCCTGCTGGCACAGTCTCTGGGAGCATAAAACCCAGTGGGATTAAAAAACAAACTGATATGTGAGACCAAACATGGTGTTCAGAGGCCCTGAGTGCCCCTGGGGGCTTTTTCATCCATGGCAGCCAAGAGCTGTAATATTTCCTAAGCCTGAATTAGCCCGCAAACTTTATTCAATCCAGTTTCTTTCCATTAAAGCCACTCACACGTCTTTCCTTCTTGAGTGTAAACGTGGAAGAGGGTGGGTGTCATGTTCCTGCAGCTCTGAGGAGCACCCCACGCACTGTGGTTCAGTGCCAGTCAGGGCAAACATCTACACTGGTGCTCCAGGTCAAGCTGCAGAAGGAAGTTTCACCAGTGTCCATTGCATCCTCTGCAGAAGGGTCTTCAGGGTCACATGGAAATAATCTTGAATGCCAGTTCCTAAGCCATGCCATTCCAAATAAAAGTCATAAATTGCAGCAGGAGGTATAAATTCTATATCTACACTCTGCACCAGCGTCAGGCATGGGAGAATAATGCAGTGTTCAGGCTGCTGAATGAGTGCTCTGTGTGCACCAAGTCATTAAAAACCTGCGGAACAGTCAACTGTGACTGCACAAAAATAAATATACAGCTGACTGTAAGTAGTACCCCTTCACCTGCTTCTTCAAGTAGAATTTTATAAGAATGTTTGTTAAAGGGAATGTTTTCATTTTTTTTTTAGCAGGGAGATTTTGGTATATTTGAATTGAAACCATATGTTTGGGTTTACTCTGCTCAGATATGAAGTCTGACTAGTTTTCAATTTAATACACTGTTAAAAAGACCTACATAAAAATGTGAGCGAATGTGTTGGGAAACAAAAAGGACATTTTTCAAGTCCTAAAAATCAGATCTGGGAATACAAGTGAATTTTACTACAGGAACACAGGTGGGGTTATTCTTTATATGCTACAATTGGAAAGATATGGGTGAGAGGAGATTAACCTAGTTAAATCCTATGGCTATTTTTTTGGGCATTTTCCGTCTTATCTCACTTTTATCTGCACAGAGGCTACTATCATAAATATTTCACTTTTACCCAAAGCAGAGAATAGGATGGCTAATCCATTGTGGAGACATGTTTAATAAAACTACATCAAGTTGGTTAGTCTGAATAGGTAGGCTCCCCCTTTAAATTCATAAGCAAAGACTTTAAAGGATTGGTCAGAAGAGGAAATTCGATGACTGACCAGTATAAAATATGTCAGGATCTAGCTTTTATTCAGGAATTCATCCCTGATCTTAATACATAAGATTGTGTGTATAACTCAGGAAAAAGGTGACAAAGCTGAAAAATGTACAGCGTATTTAAATTGCTGGGGTATCAACCCAAAGAACAAACATGGTAAAATCCAGCTTTCAGAAAATTTCAGTTCTCAAGACTCTGCCTCAAAAGAATACATTAGATTTCAGGAATACAGGTCCTGGGAAACTTCATCAAAGGATTAATCCCATTGGAAATTACACCAGCATTTCCTCACCAGACTCTCCTAGATTTCTTCCAGGTCTTTTATTCAAATTCTTTGCCAACCCTGCCTGAGCAGGACATGTTGGACTGTAAACTTTTTCTATTTTGTGAGACAGGAAGAGAAGGAAAAAGAAAATTTGTGGGGTTTTAAAATACTAAACCAAATCTTAGTCCTAACAGGTTAGAGAGAAAGAGAATGCATTATCAGGAATAATTAATTAACTATGTTTCTGTAATAACTTCAAAATACGTTTTCATATGCAGCCTGTTCATGTTCATGTGGAGCATTGAAAATAACACAGAAAGGAATGAAAATCAAATCAACATGTTAAAAGCATAATATGCTGTCTTTATAACAAACCACATTTACAGTAGTGGGAAAGCTTCTCTATGTGCTGGCCAGTGATGATGGTTTTTTAAATGTTTTCATTTCCACCGAGGAAGTGTTATTATTTCCACTTCAGGAACCTTGCAGAAGAAATGCTAGCTATATCCCTTTTGGGGTTTGAGGTTTTCCATCGACAGAGAGAAACTGCACTAGTAAAATACCAGTAAATATTCATTCTGCTTAATCTCTCTTTTTTCATTCTTAGGAAGCATCCATATGCATCAGTACTCTTTTTAAAAATAACCTGAGCATAACTTAATTTTTTTTTTTATTTAAGGAAATTCTATTTCCATAAAGTAAATCAGCATCCACTACAGAGATGGGCTGTGGTAAAATCTTTTTCTCTATTTTTTTGGAAAGGCTGAGATAATTTTGGTGGTGGCTAAAGTTGAATTCGGTTCAGTATTAATTGCATACTATTCTGAGAAAACAAGCCTGACAGATACTTTCAATCAGTTGTATTCACATTCAGCCTCATACCCAACCTTTCCTATAGCTACTTGTGCTTTTTTTCAGTTTGGTTTTCTGGATTGCTTATCCAAAAAGGGCCAGTGTTAATGGACTCTGTGCCCAGACACAGTTGTGGTTTTAGCCTGAAGTTTGTGAAGAAGAAAAAGGTTATTAGAATCAGTTAGCTTAAACAAGCTAAATAAAATAAAGTTGTTTTCTCTACAGGTTTGTATTTGAGATATCTGTTGCTCAGCTGTTTCAATTGTGAATTAAATATGCTTTCCTGAGAAATAAAAAATTTCAATGTAACTCCAGACAAGCATGCTGGTTGTGGAACATTCAGTATGGTTTGTGCTTCAGTATATTAATTCTGAATTTCTGTTGCAAAGTTATACTGAATAAGGATTAAGTGTGTTAAAAAGATTTCATTCTCCAAATATTTTTTATTCTGCAGTTTCTTGTATGTTCTTATGGCAACTGTCCTACAAAAAAAATGGCATTATTCTTTCATGGACTATTTCATACCCACCTTGCTTGATGCCATTTGAGCATTTAGCACTGTGCCCTATGATTATAAATTACACACACATACTTGTCAGCCTCATGTTTAAACAAGGTATCTTTATGTAAAGCCATAGAACAGTTCATAGCAGGAAAACAGAAGCCAGTAGTCAGAAAACATTTATACCATAAAGCCTGTGGGGCCTTTAGGACCAAATAACATATATCTGTTCTCCAAATTAATGGCCGTTTACATCTGAAACATGATGCTGTAAAGTTTACCGTGATCTGCAACAGAAGTAGCAAGCATGTGTGAGCCAAAAACCAAAGACTTGCAGACCAAATGGCTTGCAGAGGAAGATGTATACAAGTGTCACCTGAAATCCAGTGCTGAGCTGCACATTTGCTATCAGTTTATAGGCATTTTCTTCGCTGAAGGCTGATTTTGGTGCTGTCATATACGAGGTTATGGAGAGTAAATTCTGCATTTCTTTATAGTACTATAAACTACTGCTGTTCAGTGGAAAAACAATGGCTTTACCACAGCAGAGTATATCATGCCAAGTATTGGTAGGATGACAGCATGAATATGCTGCTTTGCTTTTGCTTCCAATACTTTTTCCTCATTTATACAGAGGGAATTTTTAAATGCTTAAGCAGGCATGGAGGATAAAATACTGTCACGCTGAAATCAATGGGTCTTTTGACAATGCCAGGATTTCAATGAGGGCCTTCATGGGAGTGTGCCACAAGGAACAGCTGCTTCTTGGATGCATCCCAAGAACTCTCCAGATATCTGATCTCATGCAACTACCCCTAAGGATTCCCAGCAGAAAACGCAACATTCAGCAGAAAAATGGCTTACACTCCTCCCTGGTTCTCGGCACCCCAGGTTCCTGGTATTCCTGTGAAGTTCCCTTCTGTCTTCCTTCAGTTTTATTGCCCTCTGAACTTCCAGAAAATTCCAGAAATTACTGTAGGAAATTCTACACTGACACTGACTTTTATGTTGTCACTACAGCCTTTGCTGTGGTGTTCCTGCTGCTATTAATTGTGATGAAAATGTCTTCAGTCCAAGTCCTGATGGATACAGGTAGTTGTTACTTTCAGTGTGTGTCTTTCAGAAAAAATAATCTGATTTTCATTTGTATGCACATGGTTTTATGGACAGTTTAAGGGTATTCATATTAGATTATCTCATTGCAGTCTTAAGACTTTTGTCTTTTAGATGTGATTTTGGAATGAGTAATGGCTACTCATGCACAGTCTTGTTCTGTCAGTGAGAGCCTACATCTTTTCCATTGTTTCATGTTTTTGGGTTAAAATTTAGGATTCTGTTGTGTTTAATCCTGACCCATAATAGGTGTTGCCTTGGATCAGGTTATTATGTATCTTTCAGTAGGTTCCAGTTTTTACCAAAGCTATCCCCACAGAGTCACCAAGATTGCAGATCCTGTGTTGCAGACTTCCTTTGAAAGCAGACATTCCAAGTAGGTTACTTGTTGAGAGACTATTTGGATATAAAATTTAAATTAAACTCAGATAATGAACGTTGGATTGAAAACAGCAGTGGCAGGGAGTCAGCAACTACAGCAAGGAGCAGTAGACACCTCTTAATCTCTAAATGTATGAAGAGACAAAATATTTACTAAGGCTGAATTTTACCCTGTGTGGCAGTGGTGAAAGCATAACCATGCTGACAAAGCTATAGCTGGGTGATTTACAGTGCAGTACTTCCAAGAAGAGACCTCAAAAGTGGAGTTCACCACAACCCAAGTACCAGGCAAACCAGCTGACTGGCAGCAATACCAGCCTGGGTAGAAACCAGTGCAGGTAATGTACTGTGGTTGACAAAGAATTGGTTTCCAAATAAAATATTAGGTGAAACAAGAGCATTCCGGGAATGAAATTGTTTCAAAAAGCCCCTGTTGGCAAACATAGACCAAGGACAAATACCAAACAGCCTCAGCTGAAAAAGCTTTAAACATTTTATAGAAAGGAGAAGCACAACAGCTTAGCATAATCCTACCTATTTATATGAGTGTTTTGTGAATTTAAGCACAAATGTAAAATGTTTCAAAATGATGTTTCTGTTATGATAGCTTGTCTGGCCTGGATTGTCAATAGGAAGTTGCCTGGAAACAGAAGTTGCCTGGACTCCGCAAACATTGCTCATCTTGAGGTGTATGTATGCATGGTCACAACTGACTCCAGGCTTGGAGAGCCTACTTTAAAGTAATTCAGAAAATTTTACTCTGGATGACTGCAGGATTTGATATAATCTCTGCTAGATGGTGATTTTTCCTATGGAAGAGGAAAGAGGATGTGAAATGAGTTGGTAACTTTCCAGACCCTTTCTTTTTGTGATCTCACCTTGATTTAACAACTCAAAAATAATAGAGAGATTTCTACAAGTTACAATGCACTGTTCGACCCTGCACAATCCAACTACTAGACTCACCCAAAACAGTGTTTCATGAAAGAGAAACACTTCAGATTTCACAAAGTCGGCGGGATAGCCTGCATTGTATTGGGGTTTTCCTCAGACATCTGACATTTTGTTTAAGAACAGATTTTGTGTTTCATTTCCCCATCTTCCCTATCAAGGTTTATTGTTTTACACTTCATACTCTATGTTGCATCTTTTTCCCTTCCAAGTTTTCAACCAGTGGCCTGAGCAACTTCCTTAAGTCCCTCTTGCCCCTAGCCCTGTGTTTGGGCCGCTGTGCGGATCAGGCTGTTCGCAAGGCAGTCACTTCTAACGGGAAAACCAGCAGAGCTGAGCAATGCCAGGTTTAGGGGGATTTCTCTATTAAGAAGAGGAAGCTGTACATGCATCCCTCCCTCTCTCCCTCCCTCCCTCTCCGCGCCGGACACCTCGNAGCATGCCGGGCCCCCTGCGCCTGCTGGGGCTGCTCTGGCTCTGCAGCCTCTGCCGCGGGTACTTCGAGGGGCCGCTGTACCCCGAGATGTCCAACGGGAGCCTGCACCACTACTTCGTGCCCGACGGGGACTACGAGGAGAACGACGACCCCGAGCGCTGCCAGCTGCTGTTCCGGGTGAGCCCGCAGCGGCGGTGCGGGGCGGCGGCGCCGGGCGCCGGGCTCAGCCTGCGGGAGGAGCTCACCGTGCTGGGCCGGCAGGTGGAGGACGCGGGCCGGGGGCTGGAGGGCATCGGCAGGAGCNGGGCCGGGTGCTGGAGGGCATGGGCAGGAGCATCTCCTACGACCTGGACGGGGAGGAGAGCTACGGCGCCTACCTGCGCCGCGAGTCCGCACAGATCAGCGACGCCTACTCCAGCTCGGACCGCTCGCTGAGCGAGCTGGAGGGTAAATTCCGCCAGGGGCAGGAGCAGGGCGGCCGGGAGGAGTCCCGGCTGGGAGACAGCTTCCTGGGGCTGCTGCTGCACGCCCGTGCCCTGCTCCGGGAGACCCGGCACATCTCCAGCGGGCTGCGCGACAAGCACGACCTGCTGGCGCTCACCGTCCGCAGCCACGGCGCCCGCCTCAGCCGCCTCAAGAACGACTATCTCCGCTCCTGAGACGGCACCCCCGCCCCAGCTGGGCCCCCCACCGCATTCAAAGGGGACCACCAGCCCTGCCGCCAGCACCCTCCCCCCGCGACCCGAAGGCGCAGCCCTGGCGTCTGCCTGGAAGGGGCGCCTCCGTGCGCAAATCCTAGAATTACTGAGGTTGGAAAAGACCTCCAAGATCACCAAGTCCAGCCTTCGACTGAATACCACCGTGCCCACTGAACCATATCGCGAAGTGCCACATCTGTTCGGTTTTTGAACACTTTCAGGGATGGTGACTCCACCAAAATACATCCTTCTCTACGGAAAAACTTTATTTATTCTATTTGACTTTCTAAACAAATAGCACTATTCTGATAAACCAGGAGGTTCGAGGTATGTGTAAGTTAATATCCCGTATTCAAAAAAACTACCGTCTGTTCCATCATTCGTCTTTGGTTACAAAAGTGAATCCAGTAAGCTTTCTCATCTCTGATTCCCTGTTGTTTGTTTGTATATCACCTGTTCTACTGTGGCTCACCTGCGGTGCGGTGCTCGGCAGCCCCTTCCAGCCTCGTGTGTAGCAAATACTTAAATTGCTTTTGTTGTTACTCCTTCAGGGTGAAACCTCTGGCCCTCTATTAACTTTCTTAACCTTTTGTAATAGTTTGTATTCTACGCACGTTAAACGTTGTTCTACTACATAACTTAAAGCTGTGATTTTTCATTTGTGTTTGGAAAGATGGGAACTATTCTGGCAGGATTTGTACTCTTCCAGGCTTGCTTATCTGTGACTCTAAGCTATCATAACCCCAAGAACCAGCCAAAAAGGTTTATGTCAGATCCTGAAAATGCTGACAGATTTTTATAGTAAAAAGAATGAGCTCTAGCGGTGATTGGAGTTTTGGATCCCAAATTTGAGAGCCAGGAGCATGTTTCTAAAGCAGGCAAAAAGGTTTTGTCTGTGCTAGCACAGTGATATTTCTTGTTGGTGACTGTACTTTTGCTAGCTAAGCTATTAATAAAACTATTTGTGGTCCTAGACAATAGCAGAAGTGCCTAGGGGGAAGGAGGGGAAGGATTGTTTGGGTTTTTAGACTCATTGCTATTTAACTGACAGCTGGGGGTAATGTGGCTATTAGGTTACAGATACTGCAGGCAGAATCACTATTTGGATGAAAAAAGTTCATATGTTGTTTTAATAAATATTTGAAAACAATGTTAAAGTACATTTCTGTTCTTTTACTGATTTCCTTGAGACACTCTTAATTTAAAACATGCCTGTTGAAACATGGTAAAACATGCTGGTCAGAAAAAAAAATTGTGAGTTTGTAGTTCTTGCCAAGTGAAATAACTTGCTTTTTTTTTAGTAAAAACAAATAAAAATTTACGGACTCGAGAGGTAAGCAAGTTTCATTAAAAGCAATTATACAAAAGAGCTTGTAGTGCAGTTTTAGTGTTTTGGGTTTTTTGTTTTGTTTGGTTTTTTTTGGTTTTTGGGTGTTGGGGGTTTTTTTTGTTTGTTTGGTTTGGTTTTTGTTTGTTTGTTTTTTAATTTGTAAGCCTTTTAAAGCACCTAGCAACCTCATGGCACTGGAAGAGAAGCTGTTTGGTGTAATTTTGAGGCCCATTCTTGTTAACCCTGCTCACATTCAGCTATACTTTGGTCTGCAAACCATCCAGTGGGTAAGCTACTCAGTGGTGCAGTGGGTCGGTATAAGTCACCTGGGACTGGAGTGCTGAAGGTACCAGAAAAGTCTGTGCTTACAGAACCATACAGCTCACTGCTGTCTCCTGAAGCCAGTGAGGTGTAGCTGCCACCAGGATACTTTAGATGTCAGTTCACACCTTTAGGTCCCAAATATCTTCGAAGACTTGCTCAAAAAGAAACATCTCATTGAATGACTTTGGTGGAACTACTCAGTGTTATTTTTCTGTTGTCAAGTTAGAAGGTATGACAGGTTCTAGCTCTAAGAAATTAATTTATTTGTGATACTGTCCTTGCTACTATGGATGGATGGAACAACACAAGAGCCATCTGAGTCACTGAGTCTTGTTTGCTTACTATCACAGCAAACCGTATAGCATTTCTGGGCTGGATCCAGCTCCAGAAGAGCCTGAGGGTTTAATTCATGTTTGGTATCCTTTCTGAATCTGACCAGTTTAGAAGTAGGTGCCAAAGATGTCATGCAGTTCCATTTGTGCTCAGTTGCTTTTTAAATGAGTTTTAGTCTCTGCTTACCCACTTTCTGGGGCATTAGTTATAATATAAATTGTAAACTTCAGTAAGTAGACTGAAATGGCATGACCATGCTGGTTTTTGGCTACATGAGAGCAGTATTCATATCCTAATAGTAAAATAGTAGCAGTAGTGTGAAATGCAGATTATTGAATATGCTTTAAGCAGCTTGACTGCTCTATTTGCAGTAACAAACTTTTGGTCAAGCTGTATCTATCCCAATGTATATAGCATACCAAAAGTGTAAATGTTTGCAGAATGCTTGCTTTTCAAAGCAGGGGACTGTGATCTATGGATATTTAGAGTATAAGTCAATCCACTCAATGCCCTGTAAATTATCCTCTAATGAAACGAAACTATGGTACTTTATAATCCACACTGATATTCCGGATTATAAATACGGTTTTCTGACACTGGTTTATGTTTCAGGAAAATACAAACATTTTTATATTTGAAATATGGTAGAATGCTGATTTTATTTCAGTGATATTGATAATGAGAGGCTTTAAATGTCCATTTCAAAAAGAAAATGAAGATACCTGAGTCTGGTCTATGCGTAAGTTCACATATTTAGTAGAAATGGTTAATCTTACATGGATTTGATCAAGCCAGTGCAAAAATCTTCTAGGGCATTTAAATCTACTAGAATTTGGTTTACGTAGTTTTGGCTGGTCTAAGCGAACATGTACATTAAACACATTTTTGAGTCACAGCTGATACATAAATGGTTTTGTAGAGCTGCAGTACCTACAAGAATTAAATGCTTAGTGATATTCAGCAGTTTTAAGTTTTAAATTCAAATTTGTTCTTTAAAGACTATGAAAATTATATTGTAATCCTCTTTGCAATCTTATATATGTTCTGCTTCTGCTTTTTTATCTGATGAAACTTATTTAATTGGAAGAAATGAAGACCCTCTGGGTTTATACAGCCTATTTCATATTGTAAAGGCCTTTTTATCATTGAAATTTTGGTAAGGATTTTTAAGCAGACAGCTGTAAAAGGATGATTATAGCAGCTGTTTTGACCCATTAGGTTCCCTGTTGTGTTAAAATATTGCATTTGTATTAGGATTTTTTTCCCAGAATGCAGTAGTTTGAACCAAAATTATGCTGACTTGTGTTTTTTTGTGGTTATCTCAAGATTTTCAAAATATATATTGTTTTCTAATTTATTAGAGAGTTGATGGTACTGAAGTGCCAAAGACAGTATTTTTTTTGGGGGGGAGAGGAAAGTCCTGCAGCTGAAACAGTCAGAGAGAGCTTACTTAATGCTTTGGGTTTTTTGCCACTCAACCTGTGATTTAAGTTGTGGAGAGGAACAGGTTGCCTAGAGAATCTGTGGCTGTCCCATCCCTGGGAGTGTTCAAGACCAGGTTGGATGGGGCTTGGAGTAACCTGATATGGTGGAAGGTGTCCCTGCCCATGGCGGGGGGTTTGGAACAAGATGATCTTCAAGGTCGCTTCCAACCCAAACCATTCTATGATTAGTGTCAAAGCAAGGCCTTAAGGGACACACCTCCACTTCTCTCCAGGTAGCTTCTTTTTGAAGGCAGTGGTCTGACGTGGACATTTTCACATCTACTGATGCACACAGGAGAGAAGAAGCTGAGAGTGTGCAACACCATTAACAAAAGCTTGAGAAAGAAAAGTGCGCTTGCCTTGTGCCAAGTCAATGGCTAGGAATTCAGGGTCGGGTGTGCAAACTGGGTTGCTAAATTGCAACTTCCAGTTTCACAGGTTGACCTACCCAGGACCATCCTCAGAAAGAGAAGTCAAGTGAAGCTTTCAAAAACATGGTGAACCTCTAAAAATCCCTGTGTGTGACAAGCTGGGTGCATGAATTGTCTGAAGCTAAGCTGTTGATCCTACAGGTTGTCATGCTCAATTGCAGTTTGCCAAGATGTGAACCTCAGAAGCAAAAACTATACCTGTCTTAGTCACTAGAAACAACCTTGTGAGCTACTGAGGGCTCTGGTTACAATCTTGTCTAGAAAATGTGTGGGATTGTTTGAGGAAATGCTGTTGGTGTGGCTGTTTATTTAGATGGTCTTCATGTTGCTTTAACAGCTTCTTGTTCATGCTTCTCCAATATGAATTTTGTGTTTAGTAAAGAAGTTTTCAGCTAACATTGAAGTGTTAGTAAGTACAATGCATTTCACAGCCACTATTTCTGAAGTAATCCTGTATGTTCAAAATCTGGCATTTTTCTGTCTTTTAAAATGTATTTTTACTTACAGCCCATTGGGGAATTTGTTTTTTATACTTAGATTCTTTTGGCGAGCTGTTAGTGAAAAATTGAACAATTTGTGGGTCTGTACTTCATTCTTATAGTACGTGAAACTGGCAAAAAACCTGAACATCCTACATGCTTTTTTTAAAGGCTTTTATTAGAACATATGTGTATAAAAAAAGACTATAACTGTGCTTATTTTATTTTCTTCATGAAGTTGTCATCCTGCCTGTAAGATCAGTTTCTAACTGCAAAAGGCAGAATTTAATGATTAATTCTGTAACAAGAAAAACATATGGTCTCCATAATCATTACATTTTTAATGATGTGGCTTGGACAGAGTCATTCATGGCGTTGTAGAGTCATTCCCCCTTGAAAACTGCCTTACCTTGGGGAGGTATCGCTGGCAGTCTCCAACCTGCCATTAACATTCTTTCATAAGAAAAGACAATGCCAAGTGTATCATATTTTCTCAGATCACGACCTTCCCTGGGCTATGTGTATACCTCTTTTAAGTGCTTAGAAACTGTCCATGTAGTAGTCATTGTTTGTGTCTGAACTTTCTTTGGCAGGGGAAAAAAGTCATTGGAGAAGGTTGGCTTAGGGAGAGATTCATGGATATTGTCAAGTGAGGATGACTAAAAAAGCTGTGTATTCACATCATATTTTCCATACTTTTTCCCCTCTGCAAACATTTCACTTTGACAGGAGTTGCCAACATAGAATTGTTTTAATGTAAATAGTAGAGATTTACTACAGACACATACTCCAAACTCCAAGTTTTATTTTTTTTCTGTCTACTTGCCATCTCATCTCAAAAATAATGCAACGATGTTCAGTTCACTGCTAGGTTTTGGTCTGAGACAATTAATTCAGTGGATTTTTAGTCGTAGGTTCTCAGCTTTTTAGCTGAAATTTGCCTAAGAGTTTGTTGTTCCTTTACTTACATGATGATAATGAATTCTTTCCCATACATTTTCTGTGTTGACAGCTTCTTGGTTAATCAAGAGCTGTCAACCCTTCTTAATAGCAAACTTTGTCCTGTTTTTATTAATATGATTTTGTTTATAATTTAATAAGATTTTTATTAAAATTCAGAGCAATATGAAGGTATATGTTAAATATATTACAATTTCTTTTTATGCTTTGATGTTTTCTTGCAAAGTAATGCACTATGTAAACTCCAGATTCTAACAGAGGCACAACAAAATGCAAGTTAATTCATAACTAGGTCAGCACACAAGTCACTTTAAATTATATCTCGCATATTGTCTAATTTCAGAAGAGTAATCCTGGGGGGGGNATGAAAAACCTCAGATTTTTTGTCCTTATGTAAGTGTAAAAGAATTAATCTGACCAGGTACATCAAGAGTGAAATGAAGTTCACCCAGTGCTCATTTACCCTAGAAGCTAATTTGCAACCAGGTCCAATTTTTGTTTCTAACACATTTCTGTGGCAATTTGGTTTTTCAAGAAGCTAGGCATCCCCTTGTGTTACTTATATATTGATTTACAGCTCCTATCCTAATCACCTTTCCATTGTCTCATTCTTCAACCATATGCAGGCTCTGTGGCATTTATTTACTTACCTCACTGACTTTAACATTAATTCCTCCACATTTCTAAGCTACATTTCAGTTGTCCCACTGCAGATACATCTCAGGCCTGCTCTGAGTTGCTGCCTTTGTCTCCCTCAGCACTCATGCAGAGCTCCAGCTCACAGAACCAGGAAAACATCTTTATTGTTGGTATGTCAGACTCTCCTGGGAATACTGGTCTAGTTTATAGCCTTTTACTGTCATCTCAAGGTAGCAAATTTATTGGACAAACAGAGTTTGCTTCCTAAGGATATTTGCTCTTTGTATGTCAGCATGTGACTTTAAGTTTTGCAATGATCTTTACCTACTAGTTGCAGATATTTATGTGGCAGTGACTTACTGCAAAGACTCGTAGTCCCACAGACAACCTGTGGAATAACTCCCACAGTGCATCCCTGTGGGAATGACAGTGGCCGAGTAAAGCCCAAAGAGAATCAGTGCACTGATCTTGCACTATAGGATTCAGCAAAATGATGTTGTGACAGTAAAAAGGTATATAGATATACTGTAAAATAAGGTAAATATGTTCATTATATAGCATTTCTAATATGCCTTTTTAAAAACAAAACATACAAACACAACACTAATGATTCAGATTTTGCTGAGTTATGTTGCCTTGAGGGCAGTTTGGTTTTATTTTCGCTCAGAAATTCCACTTGTATATTATGTAATACTGTTTATAAAAATGGAGACCCAGCCTTGCAAACACCTTGGAGTGCTCCTGTTACTGAATGAGATTTAGAACTATTTCAATTCTCACACCCTTATGATGCTTATAATACTTCAATATGTTCCCCTTTTGGCTTGGAAAAAACCCTCTATTGTTAGTATATGTACAGCTTTTTTTTCCTAAGGTCCAAACAAAATTACTTCTGGATTGTTTTTTTTTGCCAGCCTGCTCAGGATTTATATGTATGCTTATATACATAGTTTAAGTTAATAACAGATTTCACTCTTTAAAAACCTGTAATTGTCTTCTTTAGACACAACTTGATTTGTTTCTCCCCACTTGAAACAAATTGATTCATTTGATTCTCCATTTAATTAATAAAAACAAAAAAAAAATGTATATAATATGAACTATTTTCTTTCAGCCAGTATGTATTTAATAGAGTGTGTACTGGTTCTAAAAGAAAGCAAAGAAGCAAAAATAATTGAGAAACCTAATGTTAAGGTAATATGTTGCAAAGGCAACAGTCAGGAAGGTAAATGTGGATTCTCAAGCAATAATCTACATTTGGCACAGACAAAATGTTCACACTGCCCTTTTCTAGGAGCTACTAGTTGCAGACTAGTCTGACACAAGGAAGAGATTGACACATGGAGTAAGGTATGTACTCTATGAAATATCTGCAGCTAGATAATTATCATATTTAGATAAAGATAATAAAGAGTAACTAAACTGGAATAAATAAATAAAGCCATTTGTAAACAGTGTACATGAAAGGAACCTAATCATCTGCCAGACATCTACTCTATCAAACTTCGAAAATAATTTAGAATTTTCAAGCTCCTGGTTTCAAATACTGTATTTCAATGCAGAGGGGGGTATATATTAGTTATTTTTAAAAGTTAATAAAAAAACAAAACAACCAAAAATGTATATTCCACAGTAAAAATGGGAAAAGAACAAGAATGTGAAATACATGCGGCATTAACATGGTTGCTGGCCAGAAGGTATCAGGTACTGAACAGTGAGGGTATGTTAATGCTGCTTTTAAATTTGTTCCCAGGAAGTTCATTTGCCTGAAACTTGCTTCTCACAAGACTTGTTTGGTAGTAAAATCACCTCACAGAGTCATAGAATCACTTAGGCTGGAAAACACCCCTAAGATCATTTAATCAAGCCTTAACCCAGCACTGCTAAGTACACCACTAATGCATGTCCCTAAGTGCTGCATCTTTTAAATACCTCCAGGAATGGTGATTCCACCACTTCCCTGAGCAGCCTGTTCCAGTGCTTTCCCAATATCCAGTCTAAATCTCCCCTGGCACAATTTGGGGCTGTTTTGCCTTGTCCTATTGCTTATTACAAGGGAGAAGAGGCTCACCCCCCTGTGACTACAACCTCCTTTCAGGTAGTTTTAGGGAGTGACAAGGTCTCTCCTGAGCCTCCTCCAGGCTGAACACCTCCATCTCCTCCAGGCTGAACACCTCCATCTCCTTCAGACCCCCATCATCAGACTTGTGCTCCAGACCCTTCACCAGCTCCATTTCCCTCCTCTGGACTTTCTTTCAGCATCTCATTCCTTTTTTTTGTTGCGAGGGGCCCAAAACTGAACCCAGGATTCAAAATGTAGCCTCACCAGGGCCAAGTCTGGGAGATGATCACTGCCCTGGTCCTGCTGGTCTAACACAAATCTGCCCCAGTAACTTGGGTGGTGCAGACAAGGCTGTCTCCATCTGAAAGAGCAGGGATGTTTAATGCCACCACACTGGCTCTGTTTGACCATGGTCTCACTCTACCTTGCTCATAAAGGCCATCCCTATTTGGTGATGTTTGCTGTAGGTTACACTGTGCATTTAAAACCCTGAGTGTTTGGGAAAGGTTTGTTACACACAGGTCAGAAGCAGTCATGGGAAATGAGGGTTTTGTTGATGCCTTCATGCCCAAATCCAGGCCTAATGCCTTTTAAAAACCATCCTTTAAGTGTCGTGGTAACAAGGATAACAGAGCCTGCTCTCCAGTGTGTTCCTCAGGGAGTAAATAAACCATGGAAGATCCTGCTTAACTTGAAAGCAGAGCAAACTCCCTGAGGAGCACCACATGTGGGTGGGCTGTGGGAAGCCTATTGAGACGAGTCTGCAGCTGCTGCCTGCGCTAATGGTCCCCCTTGTCGAGTCCTCTCAGTACTTGCAAGATACAAAACCTCGGCCTCAAGCAGAGGCCAATGCAGCTTTTACTACAGTTGTATGAGTTTTTGAGTATCTGTGGGGCCAGTGCAGTTATATCCTAAATTGACCAGCTTCTAATGCAGCAAACTGTTTTGAAGGCATGCCTAAAACTTAGTTATGGTGCAAAATCATACCCTTCGTTTCTCTGCAGCATCTTAACATTGTGTGAGGAGAGCGTAAGTTAGCCAAAGTATCTCAGCTGTCTGAAAGTACCAATAATCAGAATTAAATTTTGAGTAGCTGTGCAAGTAAAGCTAACAAACACACTGCTGAGGTCAGCAAAGAGGGGGATCTTGGTGATTTTAGTGGGGTTAGGTTTGAAAAAACTGAAGGGGACAGATTTTTGAGAGAAAGAGTAGTGAGCATTACCTTTGGTGATGCAGGAAAGCTGGGAAAGACTGAAACCATAGCCTTCAAGCAATGGGGTTCACCTTAAATCATAATTGCCTGTTGGTATTCAGGCTGACCCTTGACATTTTGCTGGGGATTATGAGTAAATAAGGACAGAAAATCCATGAGCCTGGGTTGATATTCACATGAGATGCTGTGACTCATAGGAGATATTGGTTGTATTTATTTTAAACTATGCAAATCTAAGACCTGATAACTGAAAGCAGAGTTATATATCTTGTCTTACAGGTTCATGCAGATAACAGCAGTTCAGAGACAAGAAATGCAGACAGCTGTTATGCTGAGAATTTGCTTTGGATTCTCAGTTGTTCTTCAATTTGACCATGGTTGTGAGAACGCTGACTTCAGGTGGAATAGTGAGTTCTGCTCATAGTTTAGTACAGAATGCAATTTCAAGTGTAAAATAGCAGCATGGGGATCACACGTCTGACTGAAAATGTCAAGGACAGAAGAGGAGAAAAAAATCCTGGAACTCTTGCTGATAATTTAGTCTCAATTAATTTGCAATTAGCATGCAGCTTTTGTATAAAAGTGAAAAAAACTCCCAACCAAACAAGGCAAACTTCTAAACAACTGTCAAATTTAGAAAGTGTACAGTATGTGATAAGGAGATCCATGTTGTGTGAGAAACACCTTTAGTAGCCTTCTAGAATGGCAGATGAGATGAGTCTTCTGTAGTGTCCTGGCACTATCAGGACCAGGCATTTGGATTTGGTTTTCTTTACCAGCAGTTCAGCTACCGTGGACTCCAGATTTTTTGAGACATAGTTGAATTTTTCTAGCATTTAGTATTGTGTCTTAACATTGTTTCTGGGAAAACAGTAGTATAACCCAGTAGCTATAGTTGTGCAAATGATCAGAAATGGAAATGGCCATTTTGCCCAGTTATACCATTTATAGATACACTTATTAGAAAAGGGGCAAGAATGCTTTCTTTATCATTGAGTGGGAATGTAAGAGTTAGCTTCTGTGCAGTGCTTTTAAATGTGCAATTGCAGGATCTTGTAGAACAGCTTTCCTTTCCTTACAGCATGCTGGAAATGGGCAGAGCCATCAGACAGGGATTTCTTGTTCGTGTGGTAGCTAAGGGCTTGCAGGTACTACTTGAGGAATACTTTGGCCCAGCTTTATGTGTTCTGTCATTGATTGCTCCAGGAAAGAGGAATGTCAGCACCAGGCTGCCTTTGTCATTCCAGGAGGAGCTGTTGGTTACCCTCTTCTTCCTTGCTGGTTTGGAGCATTGCAGGCTGGTGATACCTAGGACAGAGAGGCTAGATGTTGTGTCTTGCATGGTGCAGTGGAGAAAGAGGGGACTCGATGTGCCTGACACTCATCTGGCACACAGGTCCAAGCTGGGAAGGTTGAGCACTATAGTGGAAGTAGTGACAAATCCCTGGTTGCTGTGAAATGCCATGCTGAAGTCGCCCAGCGAAGACATGTTTGAGTGGCCTCTGTGCAGAGCTTGACCCAGAATACTTTTATCACCCCACTGTGGAAAAAATCCTCCTGAAAGGAGAAGCTTCTGCTCTGGTGCTGTGTCTAGGGGAAGAAAAATAGTCTTGCAGATCTATTCAATTTTTGTATCTAAGAAGAAAAACATCTAGAGGATGTGCTGTAGCAGATATTTTTAATCACTGTTTTCATTTTAACAGTGGCACTTATGATATGACTAATTCAAGGAAAACAACAGCCTTTTTTTCTGTTACAGGATTTCTCTTGGTCAGTAACCTGAAGAATTGCTTCACAGTGAAGACAGAAACAGAAGTCTAATGCAAACAATGCAGTGTATTTAAATAGCAAATGCTTAATTTCACCACAAGGCAAATCTTTTTGCTATAATAATTTTCATGCTTCTTCTTGCATAACCAGCAAATGGAATAATACTGGAGCTGGAGGGCCCAATTCTCTCCTAATTAACAGTGGTGTTATGCAGTTACAAGTTCATTGACTTCAGTAAATAGACATATATGAAAAACCTGAATATATCTTGGGGCAGGGTAACAGTGGACCAAGTGATTTGCATATTTAAAAAGCCACATTTTTATTAATATTGTAAAGTGTCCAGTGGAATAATTTCCTATCCTAGAGGGATTGAAGGCTCCTGCTTCTGTCTGTGAAGGAGATTCTCCCCTCTCTCTGTGAGATGCAGTGGCTCTTTCAGATTCTGGTGCTTAGGACTGAAAATATTTCAAGAGGATACTTTATGATTAACCATAGGTTTGTCTGATGGTACTAAAAACTACAGCCTTGTGCAACCGGGGTACCACTGACAGCAGTGTAAGCTTTCTCTGTGTCCCAGTAGAGTCTAAGGCTAGCACCATATGCAATTCTCCCAGCAGTGTAGTGTTTAGTGAATTGTAAATAGCAAAGGGTGTCTGTAAATAAAAGAATCAGTGAATCATAAAATTAATGCCATGAAAAGTAGTCCTGCTGAGTGTAAACACCAACAGTGTACCATTCACGCTGGAGCTAGTCACTGAGGACCTTTTTGTACTCAGTGGAAAGAAAAAAAAGAGTCCAGTTTATCTCCTCCTCAAGTAGGTTTCTGAAAAGGACAGCTGAATTGTGATCCAGATATGCATGTTATTTAGGAATGCTGGGACTGGTCCTTATGATGTTTGGGTGTAAGTCATGATGATGCATCTCTGAAGTTAGGTGAGTTGAACTCAGCTGTACAAGCCTCTCGCATCCAGCTAAAGGTGAAAATTTCCATTTGGGTTGCAGCCTTTCTCATTGTAACTTAAATTACACGTATCTCACTCAGTAACTCCCTTGGAAGCTTTGTTGTTCTTTGATATTCTTTTTATTTAATCTGGAAATTTTACCTGTCAGGATTGGTTGCACCTGTTTCTTTTAGGTTAACCTTTTGTTCCAAAGCATTTACAAAACTCGATGTCACAGATTTAGAGAAGAGATTTTGCTTGACATGCATTTGTGTAACTGAGTTACCCATTACCTGGTGAACAAATACCAGTTAAGATAGGGAGACAGTAAACTGAACTCAGTTTTTTGCCATAAAAAAAAATCTGATGTTGTTTTCTATTACCACGAGTGTAGGAGGACTCTTGGAAGCAAGTTCATATTTCTTAATTGAAAGGTAAAACAGGAGATTTCTGGAAGCCCTTTAAATCTGGCAAGCTTCTCATAGGGCTTTAAACTTAGTGATGAATCTTCCCTGAGGGACATTCAGAAAGTAAAGGCTTAGTATTTTTTCTTGTCCCTTGTTTTGACATTTTGAAGACAAATATTTATAATAAGTTCATATACAAAATCCAGTTATAACTACCATGCTAAAATTAAAACAGAGCCTTTGCTTACGTTAAACACTAGGCATGTGAACAATGCTAAAATTATTTGGCAAGCCACTTAATTAAGATGAGAAATTTGTGTACAAAACCAGTATGTGGACTACTGGATAGATGAATGTAATGAATGCATGAAATACATTATGGAGTAATTTTGAAATTAAATACTTAGATGGGCTCAATATGCATATCCAGATACCTGCATTTCCCCTGCCCCCACTTTAGTAAACCAGGGGAGCTTCCTGATGGCCTTAAAATTCTGAAGCAAATTCTAGTTCTCATGGTTTTGTCTTAAGCAGATACTTACAGGAGTACCATGTATATTTAGACAGAGGTTAAAGCATCTGTATCCCCAAGAGAAATGTGTCATTGGTTCTGGGGAGAGTGCTGTGTGCTTGGATACCTTATACCTTGAAAAACAGGTGGAATAAATTGATCCAACCATTTCTGTTGCTCGAGTGCTTTCCAGTGTTATTAAAATCAAGTGGATGTGAGTGCCATGCTTTGTACTGGAAAGTTCAGCATTGTCCAGGGGTCAGGCAGTGTGGCTCATTACCATCAGGTAACTTATTACCTTGGACAGAGAACAATCTTGAAACCAGTACAGACATAGCAAAATTTTATGGCATGTTTAAATGGTCATCTTTTTTTTTTTTAACCCTAAAAAGTAACACCACTTTACCATCATATATAATAAAACTTCGTCCAAGAAACCTCAAAAGGACACTGCAACCAGTCTTGCAGTGTAAATACTTTCACAGCTAGGGCAAAATTGCAGTACTTGGGCAGTGTTCTAGAATTACGGTGGAAATACACACATATATATTTATGTGTGTATATTTCTGTATGTATTTATATAAAAGACAATATATTAAATCTAGATATTGACCCGTTTTTGGATAAAATATGTTTAGCTCTATATGCACAAAACTAGTCTGACTGCATTGCAAATGAAGGTTGGTAATTACTGGGTTCCAGTGGGACCCCTGTACACACACACGAGAAAGAAAAACATCAGTATTCTGGTTTGCTATGCTCAATCACATGAAATAAAAACAAAAGGAGGCTCAAGGGCTCTGTGTAACTTAATTCTAAATTATAGCAGAAGAAAAAATTAAAAAATGTTCTGGTAACTCCAGTAGGGCCTTGTGAGTCAAAATACTGAAGCCCAGGAAGTTTTCCATGCACAAAGACAACTGGGAAGAATTTGGTCCTGGTACAGCATCAGTATTTTGCCATGTGAGAGCTTAAGAACAAAAAGAGAAGAAAAATATACTGAATAAATATGCAATATTTGAAGTTGGTAAAGTCTATAAAAGTATGTATGTATCCTCCCCTGAATTTTTCTGAATAAGAAGAACGTTAGACCAGAGCTTTTCTAACTTTAAGATTTGGATGTATCATCTTTCTGCAATACAGTATGCAGCTAGCTTTAAATAAAAGACTATATCTATATAAGGCAGTCTGGCTGTGAAAGGGGAAAAGAACTCTCACATAACTCTGTTGCTGTGGCTAAAGTCAGGATTAGAAAGCTTTTCCTTGCAGGGAGTGGATTCTATTTTCTATTTCATAGTATCCACATCTGAGATTAAGGTATGTGTACTTTAAAACTTCAGTTTTTGAACACAGTTGATAGTAGCTCCTACTTTTGGTTTGTGGAACTCATCTCAAGGTGTCTTTTTAAAAGACACTGTTTGTGTGACAGAAACAAAAGACAGGCAAGATGATGGATCAAATTGAAAGGATTTTTGCATAGGTGGGTCTGAGTACACCCTTTCTAAGCAACAGATTATTAATGTTCCTGAAGGTCTAGGTAAGTAGGAAGGGAGGGGAGAGTCATCTTAATATTGTCCTTTTTCTGCACTGACTCCTTCAGTAATAAGCTGCTCTTTGTGGTGTTTTAGGAACTCTGTGACAGTGTTCTCCCTCTGATGATTTTGTTAAAGAACCTATCACCAAAAAAACCCTGGGAAATGAGCTCTCCAGCCAGTATTTTAGGTTAGAAACTCAACATTACTTTATTCAGCACTGAGATACATGGGGGATCGCTCCACCTGGCATGTGTACAGTTATCTAAACTTTTAACTATTTATACTTTTAACTATTGTTTTAGCAGACAAAGGAATTAGGATTCACTGGCTACAAGTTACATAGTTCTCTTATAATTAGTATTCTATTCTGTCTTCTATTGCTTAATGATTTCTCACTTCTGATGCTAATTAGTCCACATTTTCAGTCTTTTTATTATCTTTTTTCCCAAATAGGGAGCTTTTCAGTACAATTGCTGAATTGTCTTTGTTAGTTTTTAATTTATCTTTGGTTTCTGCAAAATGTCCATAAAGTCTATACAAATTCTGCATTCATGTTGTTCAGTTCTCAGCAATATCTCTCTCTCCCATGCTTTGTTAACTTTCTCCCCCAGGTCTGAGAACTCCAACACATGTCAAGCCCTAAACATTAATTTTATTTTTCTAACACATGGACATCACCCAGAGGTTGCCTGTCAACTGCTGCCTGTTTCATGGATTAAATCTCCCCTCAGCATTTTCACCCACTGCTGCACAGACTCCTTTTTAAAGGACTATAACCTGCTTGGTAACAAACCCAAAACGTGCAGGGCAGTGGCCAACACCCTGTGGAGGGACAAAGTCCCTGGAGGACAAGCACGCTGCCTGCCACCAGTGCAGTGGGGCTGGAGCCTGCTTGCTGGGAGCGCTCAGTGCTGCTGCCAGGGTGCTGTTCTGGGGCTCTGCACCACCCAGCAGCCCATCATGAGCCCAGGAATACAGAAGGTGGAAGCTCTGGATGCAGGCCATTTCATCCGTGTGGAGTGGGAGGATGGAAGGGAGAGCTGCTACCCCTGTGTCTGGCTGAGGGACAGCTGCCAGTGTCCCCTCTGCTTCCTGCCCTCCGCTGCAGCGCGCAGGCTGCTCCTCCAGGACCTGGATGTGAACATCGCCGTGAAGAAGGTTGCTCTGGCAGACAGAAAAAAGGTATTTGGGGCAAACCGACATTCACCTGCTTGTGAAACTTGTCTAACAATGCTTATTAATCTAAATTAGAGACAACTCCAAGTTAAATTCTAATCACAGTTTGCTTATCTGCAAATCTTATCAGGTTTTTGCAAAGCTTTTAGGAAAAATCTCGGTTTGGGGAACTCAGAACACTCCAGATTCGTATGAAACTTCACTTTATAGATGTTATGCGGAGGCTGCAGAAACCCAGGCTTCAGCTTTTATAATACAATAATACTTTCTAAAATTCTGCCATATGTGTCTTCATCACCAGATGCTGAAAAGAAAAAACAGACATTTCTGGCACATTTAATTACACTCACACTTTTTTTCTCTCTCTTTATTCTTTAAGTAAATGGCTTGAAAATAAAAAAAAAAACAAAAACAAATAGCAAAGTGATGATGACCATAATCCATAACAAAAATACAAGTTTTTTAGCTAATTTCCTATGTGCAAAAGTCTTCATCTTAGAGTGAGCACTCAAGCTGAAGTTGAATCCAATAATCAGAATTGTCCTAGTGTCTGTATTTATCTGTCTGCATTCACATTTATTCCTGAAAAAGGGCAAGTTATTGAGGAAGAGAGGACAGGAATTGCCCTCTCTTTCATTTTTAATTTTTCCTGCCATATGAAAACCTAATACATAATTTAGATTTTAAAGGTTTTATTAAAAGCAGTACCTGGCTCCTTTGGCAAACTCATTTCCTTCATTTTACACTTAAAGATGTTTTAGGTGTGTTGAATATGCAGCAGTCAACCCTGGGGCAGCCTCACCACAGGAGCAGTTTGCAGAGATAAACCCATGTGGGAGTGTGTCTCAGCCACAGGGTTTCTGGTTTCTGGTGAGGAATTCTGGGCTCCCAAGTTCATGGTTTGTTACCAGAATTAACACAATGTAAATTCATTATTTGATTAGGAAAATTAGAGATTGTTTTCTTCCACTTATTCTCAGGAACCGATGAAAGCACAGCACTAATCTTAAACTGATACTGGAGTTTTACTATGATGTGAAAGGGTGGAATTAGGTGAAATGGGAATAGATACCTACTCAACAGCCTTGAGAATTCAGCTGAGGGTCTGTGCTGGACTGAGCTCTTTCAGTTCATGACAAGCACAGCCATATCCTTTCTTTCTGTGATTTTTTTTTCAGGAATCAAAAAAACAACACTTCTTAAAAATTTATTTGAAAGAGGAAAGACTTCTCAAAAGTAGGAGAGGGATTTCTCTCCTAGCATTTTTTTATTGCCTGTTTTATCCTTTTTCTTTTCTCACAAGCTGTCTGTTTTGCAAGATATTTTTGCTCTTGAGTTGTGGTAAAGTGCTCTCCCCAGTGATATGTGCCAGCTTCTGCATTTTCCTTCTTCCTCTTAAGTGCAGCTTCCACAGTGAAAGTGGTCCACACAAAACAGCAAATCAGGTCATGGGTTCATGTGAAAATGAGCGTTTATAAAAAGTGTCAGAATTTGGATGCTGTTCAGGTTGGGTCTTCATTAGTTGTTTACTGTCACGCTCCAGGGGGAGTTTAGCTGTGATATTACTGATCTAAATATTACAATTTCTGCAGTCTAAGAGGCCTTTTTTTGTTGTTGCTCTAGGTGATTGATATTTTTAAAATAATTTTTTCGTCTAAACTGTCTTTTGCTTTCTGTTGAAAGATCTGTATTACATGGCCTGATGGACATGCAAGCGAATATGAAGCTGAGTGGTTGAAAAAACGATGCTTCTCTGAAGAAGCCAGAGCAGAAATGCAAGCAGATTTATTTTTACCAGGTAGGAATTAAATCCATGTCTGTCACGCTGTATCAAATGCAAGTCCTGACTGGAGGTGCCTGTGTGAGGACCAGGTCTACCCGGTTGGAGCAGTGGCAACCACCCTTGGTACCCAGTGCCAGGCTGTAAATGCACAGCATGGACTCGTAATTACCTTTTCTTGCTTCTGTACCTGGGAGAAGTGTAACTGTTTGGCCTGCATTTACTTTCCTAAAAGCTTTTTCTTTCCAGGTAGGGTTAGTACGTCTCAAATGAGCCTTGTGGACCAGCAGTGGTCTATGTGACAATGCAAGTGTGTGTGTGTGCTGTTTAAATGTTTTAAATTTTTCTAAAACAAAAGATTATTTAGACTTGCAAGAGAGATATAATTGAAATAACTATTTTCCCTTTCCATGTCCTTCTTGTTAAAAAGTAACTGTGTAGCATGGCAGTGTGTAGTGCTGAAGTTCAGACTGTGTTTGCTTTGCATCCCATCCATATTGCAGTAGTTGACAGTCTTTTGGTCACAAAGCATTTTGGGCAACTGTCAGTGTAACATTTACCCACTACAAATCACTCACTCATTTGAGTGAATAATTATAAACCCACTAGGACTGGCATGATGCACATCATAATTTCTCTGACAGCCTTTCAGACTGTGAGAATGAAATGTGTGAAAACTCACAAGATTTCTGCTGTTGCTCTTGACAGTGTTCCTGTGAGATCTGCTGCTGCAGAAAGCTGTGCATCAGTATTCAGGGTTAAGACGGTATCTCTTAAAATAGGATGTTACTTTAGAAAAAAGAAACTAGAGGTAGGTGGTGGTGTGAAACTCAGATCCAGGTATCATTTTCCTCAGAGCTTAGCAAAGGAAAATCCACAGTTGGTTTATGCCCCTTTTTTGGGTGTTTTATTTTCTAACAAAATAAAGTTGGTTTGTGTTGTGATTTTTCCCTGAAAGATGAGAAATGGGAAAATATGTGGCCCTATATATGTCCTGCCTCTGAGCTTTGTTTGGCATTTTAGGGACAAATGAAGAGGCCAGTTATGTTTCCCAGTTTCTGCAGGTCAAATATTTCTTAGCACCCGTTCCCTCAAACAAAAGCCAGCCTTTTATATCTGATTTAAAACTTAAGTGATGAGTAATATTTCCATTCATTTCAGTGGATTTTATAACAGACTCTTCATAGTTCAGAATGGAACTTTTTCCCCCTGGTATTATAAGGGTTTATATCTATTTTAGTTTTGGCAATAATAAACTGCTGTGTTTACTATTTTGAAGGCTTGGGCATGTTTCCAGAGTGAACATGGTGAAGCTGCAAACCTCATCCAGGAAAACTAGGCTTGATTTCTCTGGTAGTAAGAATTTTCATTTGTAAAAATGAAGATGCTGTGGAAGCTAGCAGGATGTTTTGTAGCCTCTGAGGGATCAGTGTAAATTGAACATTGCTTTAATTAATATCCAGACAAAATAATCTAGATCTCTGATCATATTTATTAGCAAAGGTATCAATAGCTGAGATTTCAGTATTTCAGATGTAATGTTACTTTTTTCACCCCTTGTGAAGTCTAACTGACTGTAATTTGCTTTCATATACATTCATTCATTTGCCCAGTGCTTACTCTTGGCTTCTAAAGACAATGCACATTTTGGAAGCCAGTTCTCCCCTCTCCAGTAGAGCCATCCAGGTAAAAAATATACACCAAAGATCTGTTTTATTTTTTGGGCAGTGCTTTTTCAAATTGTCTCACATGGTAGATCTGAAGAAATATGTTTTTTAAAATTACACTAAGTGGCTTTTTTCAGTGGTGTCATTCTGCTCTTCCTCATATTCTCAGACAAGCCTTGGTTCATTATGATGGGCAGCTTCTCCCAGCTTTTCCCAGGTTTCAGCTGCAAGAAAAAGCTGCAGCGTGTGAGTTTGCTTGCTGCTGTTTAAGATCTGTTTCTCATTGTGTATTGGGGCAAGTTTAGAACTCGCTTCCTTGTGGTCAGTCTAGTTACACACTGCAAATTATATGCCCTTAAGTAGCTAATCATATCCCAGCAGTATAGTATTACAGACCATGACATGGAATGCCAGCCCTTCACAAATAGAAACCCAAGCTCCCCAGACTGCTGTAGTTAAATGTTAACCTTCACTGCTGACTTTATCACAACAGTGGCTATTTTTTCTCTTTTCTTTTGCAAGTGGTTATTTGCTTTTAATGTTGCCTTTTTTTTTTTAATAATGTTTTTTCCATCATAGTTTCTGATTCAAAAAGTGTAGATGTCAGGCATTGTATCAAACCCAAAAAGATTTTCAGTAGGTCAGATTTTCAGTGCATGATGAAGTGACTGTAAATAGCTCTATGGCAATATGTCAAGATTCCCCTTTTAAAATATTGCCAGATCCTATCCATGCAATATGCAAAATCTGCTATTTGTGTATATCAAGGCTCATTTCAGCCCAGCTTACAAGATACTCCCAAAAGAACAGCAAAAGAGCCATATTCTATTTCTCCTCCTATGGTGTCTCAAAGATATTCTCCTTTTCCTCCCTGTTTACTTGTATTGTCCCAAGAAAATGCCACAGGAATGTTTTACCACCACTGTAACTTGGGTGGTCTGTGTAGTAGAGGGTGCTTGTGAGAGACATTGAGTACACCAATGTCCTGTCTCTCACTACATTGCATTTGCTGAGACTCATTTTCCAAGATGCTTGCATCCCAACAGGATGTGAAGGGGAAAAAATGAGATAATATAATGATATTTTTCTATTCTGCAGAGGTAGTACCTAGTGCTATTTAGTATTTTTAACCCTACGTTAGGTTAAGATTTTAAGGTAAGTTTAAAGGTTTCAGATTATGATTGTCCTTTAAAATGTGATAATATGATTTTGAATATATATCCAGCTCCACTGAAGTTTGAATCAGGATGTTAACAGCATCAGTGATGCCTCCAGTTTCTCTGCTAGGTTCTGAGAGATGGTAACTTTAAGAGGATGAAATTAAAAGTAATTTTTTACTAGAAGAGTTTGGTCATTTGAATTTATTCTGCAGTAATAATCAATAAGAGCTTAACGCCATGAGTTAGGCTGCCATATACATAACAATACATCAGAAATACACTTGGCTTTCAACAAAAATTAAAGCACATGCTGTAGACAAAATAATTTTAGATGAAATAAGTTTGTCTATGATGTCTAGATTTTCTGTCCTATATGAGTCTAATATAGAAGGTTTTGACCAGCACTGTCCTAACCCACAAAGTAAATGCTGGATAATTCCAAGTGCTTGTTGATGCATGCACACCATCTGGAGGGACTGGGCAAAAGGAATCTTCTTATTTTGTACAGACTCTAACGTAGGTGGTTTACTAAGACTAACTGATATGATCAAGAAATAGGATTCTTTTTTTCTCTTCCCACCCCCCACACTCCCAATTATTGTTCTGAAATTGAAAGAGGCATTAATTATTTCAGCAGTATTTAATTCTTCCCATTTTGAAAATCTAGAACATTAGTAGTCATAATATAAATTATCAATAAAACAAAAAAATAATTCTACAAGGCCTTTGTTTTTATCCCTTATGAGTTGTTCAGCTACATTTGTATAGATAAAGATTTTTAATTTGGCGACTGCAGCTGTGCTGTGCAAGTGACACCTAAGGCTGTCCAGACACTGATGGCTCATTCCCATCTTTCTTGCCTCTTCACCTCCTAGAGTGTATGTTCTAATATTTCTGCTGTAGTACAATTTATAATGTATTAACTGTGCTTATGCAGTAGGAAAAATCGTGCTATGCTGACATGATAAAATAATGAAGAGCATGAGTGGGAACAATTACCCCAAGGAAATACGTGCCAAGAGTATAGTCCCTATACAGTTCAATACAGCTTCTAGATAGATTTTCAGGCTGAAGAGGTTTTGTGGATAAAAATGTGAAGAAAGTTCCTGTTGTTTGGTATATGGAAGAAAAACATGCCATGGGAGTGGGCACACAATTTTCTAAGACTTTCAGATAGATGTTTTAGAAAGTACTGCTAAATGAGAGAACTCAAATATTTTCACACCACAGGATCTGTTTTTGATTCTTTGAGGTATGCTTTCCTGTCCTTTGTCCAAATAATTATAGACCTTATAATTTGTCAAATTGTAAATATTGGACAGCATATAACATTTTCATCTGGAGCTGAGGAGAAAGAAATCTTTACAAATGCTGCTTATTTTAATGCAGACCTATTACTTGTCTGTCACTTATTGCTGTTGTACTTACCTGGCTGTGATGGTCTCTGGCACCAGTCAAAAGAAGTCCTTCACTGGTTTCCATACAAATATGAATTGTTTAAAAGCAGTTCATGTGTATGTCAGCCACCTCAGAACTATTGCAGCTACTAGAAGGATTAAAACTGGCACTAGTATATTTAAATTAAGCTCTAAAAGCTCTTTGAAAAAAACCCACAATTACTAGTACATTTAACCATGAAAACTAAAAAGGCTGAAGAAAATTCTGTCCTAAAATTCTAATTTTCATTTTCTGTTCTAAAATTTATCAGTTGCTTTGGGATAGTTGGGGTTAAACATGGTGGCCATATTCATTTTACCACTTGGAGCTGTATACAAGACATTTCAATGGTATGTTTACCACAGTGTTGTTACAGAGTACATTGGCAAATGCCAAGGGGGAAAGGTTACTCCTGCAACAGCTCAAAGACTTAAACTCTTGACTGCATCAAGATGCCACTAAAGGGCTGGGAATTTGGAGCCTTTCTTCTCTGAAACATGAAGTAGGATTTATAAGCAGTTGTGTACAAGCCTGCACCATTAAAAAGACAAACAAACCCAAGCCACTGAGGGTGCTGGCTGCCTTTATCATTAGAAGGGAATTTACATGGAAAAACTGAAACTAGGAAGTCAGTTTATGGCCTTGCAGGGCAGGGTTGAACTGTATTTACCACTCTCTAGCTTTGTTGGGTTTGTTGGTGTTTTGGAGCTTTTTTGATTGTTTGGTGGGGGTTTCTTAAAGGCAAAGTAGATAAGCATTAAAAAAAAAAAAGAAGAAGCTGCTCGGTTTGGGGAGTATCAGTGAAGAGTTCAGTTTCCTTGGAATTTTGCAATTTCCACATAGTAGAACTGTGAAGGTTAAACACCTTTTCAGTCAGTAGGCAGTGTTATAGTACTATTTCTGAAAACATTTCAGAGTCCGGCAAAGGCTAAATTCACAGTACATTAGCAGGGTTCACATTGCTGAGCTTTTATACAGAAAAATTATTTCTCTGGTAAGTTAAGTACAGAAACATTTTGAATTTAGCTTTTGTGTCCCTTTGGCTCCGTAGTTTGGAGATGTGAGGACAGGTGACGGCCTCCAGTGCAGGGGATGTGGTTGGGAGGAGGATGAAATGGGTGGTTGTTCACTGAATGTTCTCTACAGGCCTATAAGGGTTGACAGTTTTGTTATGCCAAAGTCCCAGACTGGTATGCTGTGCATGCACTGTTTTGCAGTGCTGTGGCAAATCAGGTGTTTGTAACAAAACCAAAACCACTTGAAAACACAACACCACAGCCCGTGCCCTGCTGCAGAAGGGCCATCCCATAGTAGGTGGAACTTCTAGCAAGAGCAATTGGCATGTACCCATGTACCCACGAAAACCTGGGACTGCTGGAGCTGCAGTTAAATTCCAGGTGCATATATTTATTTTTCAAAGTGAGGAAAAATGTCTTGGTATATTCTTTGAAACTTCACTCTTTTCAGAAAAATTAGGAAAATATTTATTATCAAGACAGCAAGAAGACTAGGAAAGAAAAAATGAAACTTAAAATGTTCCATTAGTTTTCATATAATTATCTACCCATACTGACAGTGAGCCTTAAATTTGTGTTTCAAAGGGTATTCTTGGCAGTTCACACAGCATACCTAGAGCTATTTCAATGTCATAACTTTTAACAGAGAAAAGGGAAAGCATTCTTATTTTATTTTTTCCTGTCTTTCAAGTGTGTGAAAGTATGTATATTGAGTTAAACATGGTGGAGCAGTGAGTAGCTGGCCATGGACTGGTCTCAAAAAGGAATTTAATGAGGCGAGATTATATCATTCCTCAAGGATTGCATGTGTTTCATTTTGTGAATGTTGCAAAATTCAACAGCTTGTCAGTCATGCGACAGCTTTTTTGAAACACAGAGTATAGGAGATGGTCTATGTGGATATCTTATACTTGGGCATGTGTTGTGTTTCTTGGACTGTCTCTAGCACTAGTCAAAGAAAAGAGGAGTGGTTGAAAAATGTTTTAACTATGTAGTGACTGGCTTCCATTTTTTATGAGCACATTGTATATATTTTGCATTTGCTACCTATATCTGGAAAGAGATAAAAAAGAAACCCCAAACCTGGCCTTCACATTTGTTTGAAGTATATTATGTCCCTCAGTCCCCAGGTGAAATTCCCCAGAGCTCTCATTTGAAAGCTCCTTGGAATTTGTAATAGTTTTATTGGTTCTGTCCATTGAAGAGATGTTAGAATAAAGAGAGGTGTAGGTGTTTTATAAATGATGCCATCTGCATTTCTCAAATGTTTATGGTCTCATCTCTAGTGTGTAATCTCTGTGATTGACGATTGGGCAAGTTAACTGAGTATTAGCTAAAATACCAAGTAAGGTAGTTGTGATTTAAATAAAGCAATTATTCTATGAAATCGATAAACTTTTTTTCCATGTTTTATAGTGCAGTCTTCTAAGAATTAGCTGTTTCAGACTAAATATATAAAAGCAAGGAAAAACAATTATATTTTTACTGTAACTATAAGAGTTCTGATTCAATATTTAAGAGAATGCTGGACTTAAAACAGTAATGTTTCAAGCTTTGCAAAAAACTAGAGTCAATGATAACTTTATGAAAAACATAAAAGTAAGAAATAGCATCTTTATAATTTTTACCCATTACTGTACAATGTCTTTGGTTTGAAGAGGTGTGTATGTTTATTTGTGAATACAAGTCAGTAAACTTAAAAACTTAGGAGATATTACAAATGGAATTAAGTGAGAACAAGGAGGCAGGAAGTATTATATTTGGGGAGTATCAGAGATAGATCTTTGTACAGAAGAAAAAGTAATTGTCCCACATCTATTTCTGTTCATTACAGTACCTTCAAAAGGCCCATTTATCTGTCCAAATGGTCTTTGGTGTCTACTACCAGCACAGCTTTTCAGATCTAGTGAGCAGATCACACCTCATTTCCTCATTCTGCAGATGGTCATGGGCCATTGTTCATATCCCACAAAACGTCTGAAACATGTAAGAGCCAAAGTTGCTATGAAAGATCCTGGAGAATCACGGTCACTGGGACATTTGGCTTCTGAGCTTAGCTGAGGCACAGCAGTTGACAACTCAGAGATAGATGCTGCTCTTATGGCACCACAGCTAGCCTGGCTGGAATCAGAGCAGGGCACAGAGTGCTGTTGGGGTCGGAGATTCTAAGGCCTTACAAGCTCTCTGTTCAATGAAAAAATGATTTTTTACTGTGTATTAATTAGCATTGAATACACCGAGTGAATGTTTTGGGTGGTGACAAGTGGTGGGTGCAATGGGAGCAGGGCAGAGGTCCATGGGGGGAACTGGCCTGGTGGTGCAGCTGTGCAGAGCCTGGGTGCTTGGTGGTTCATGACTCTCTGGTCTGGGCCATCCCTCCCCTCAGCACATTTTGCTCCAGACACCCTTCAGAAAACAGAGAAGACCCACCACTTACGAGGAGCAAGTTGCCCAGAGAAGGTGTGGATGTCCCATCCCTGGAAGTATTCAGGCCAGGTTGGATGGGGCTTGGAACAATCTGGTCTACTGGAAAGTGTCCCTGCCCATGGCAGAAGGGTTGGGATGAGTTGATCCTAAAGGTCCCTTCCAATGAAACCATTCTATAATTCTGTATTCTATGATACAACTCTATGATAAGCACTAGTACAAATAAAAGGGAGAAAACAATTACCAATGGTGGTTTCTAGCAAGACATCTTAATAAAAGTTGTATCTTGACCTAAGATTCATTTGCACTAGTAAACTTGTAGTAGTTTCAGGTTAAATGTACTAAGAGGTCTTGCAAATGCAATTTGTCACAATAAAATCACTACCAACTTCCCACAGCAGCTTTCTTTCAGCTGCACAGGCAGCAATTTCACTTGGCTTTAAACCCTGTACTAATTTTCAAATCCCTATGAATAAACAAATAAAGAAAAAATCAGTATGGGTTCAGTGGTCCAGCTACACTGTGCACTACATTATGACACTCTCTGGAATTCTATGAGCTGCAGAAGAAAATCAGTATTATTTGTAAAGGACTAAATGTGACCCACAACTGTGACTTCCAGTATCCTCTGCCAGTAATAGACAAATTTAAATGAAAGTTAACTGCATTACCCTGTCAAACTCCAGAAAGTGTCCTGGTGAGAAGCTTGCTTTGGGCTCCATGATTAACTTTCTGCCTTTTTGCTTTCTGCATTACTGGTCCCTTGAGTTCTTGGCTGAAAGCACTGGAGCCCTTAAAAGCTAGGTGATAGGGTTTCAGTGTTCAGCAAAATTGATCCTGGCAGCATTAGTCTGTGGGGAAAAAAAATGGGGCTGGGATGGAAGGCATGGAATGACCTTTTATTATTTTAACAAAGTGATCTTGGCCTATGATATTTGGACTAAAACAAAACATGATGGGAATTTAGTTATTATGTGGTTTTGCCTGCACTAATGAATGGCTACAGCACTGCCTTTTAGTGAAGGAAATTAATTTGATTTTGGCATGTCTCTGAAAATCTTAAAATACACCTAATGAGAAGTTTAAAACAGATGATTAACAAAGAGGTGTTTTCTACAGTCTCCTGATTTGTCCTGGCTTCTCCACAGGGACAAATTACTCTATCAGTAGTTTTTTTTCTTAAATCTCAGGTATGCTACTGATATGATATGAACATTATATGAGTTGGCTACACTACTCATTTTTCACTGGTCCAGGGGTTTGATCTCTTTGTTGACACTTTCAGCAGATGCCATGGAAAACCTCAGCCCAAATTGTTGTTTTGCCAAAGTTACAATCAAGTGAAACACTCCTAGAGAGAGGTGCAAGGGAGCTCCAGTGGCAGAGTTCCTGCAGCTGTGCTCTGGGATCACAGAATCATAGAATCACAGAATTATAGAATGGTTTGGGTTGGAAGGGGACTTTGAAGGTCATCTAGTTCCAAGCCCCCTGCCGGTGACAGGGACACCTTTCACTAGACCAGGTTGCTCAGAGCCCCAGTTACTCAGAGCCCAGGTTGCTCAGAGCCCCATCCAACCTGGGTTTTAACACCTCCAGGGATGGGGCATCTGCAGCTTCCCTGGGCAACCTGTTCCAGTGCCTCAGCATTCTCACAGTAAATATTATTTTCTTAATATCTAATCTCTATCTACTCTCTTTCAATTTGAACCCATCCCCTATGGTTCTGGCACTACATGCTCTTGTAAATAGTCTTGCCCCAGCTTTTCTGTAAGTTCTCTTCAGATACTGGAAGGACCAAGTTAGATCACCCTGAAACCTTCTTTTTTAGACCGAACAATCCCAATTCTCTGAGCCTTTACTCATAAAAAAGGTGCTCCATCCCTCTGATCAACTTGCTGATCTCCTCTGGACTCGCTATACCAGGTCCATGTCCTTCCTATGCTAGGCGACTCCAGAGTTTGATACGATATTCCAGGTAGAGTAGAGGGGCAGAAAATGATTGGGGATGAAAAGTGTTTCATGGACATGGGCAAGGGAAACTGAAACCACTGGCCTTGGGTTTTGAGCAAACTTCTTCACAGAGCTCTGCATGGACTGGCATTATCATAAGCCATGTGTTTGACCTCAAGTGACCCCCACAGGATACTTGGCTGACTTCACATGACCTCAGCATGGTCTGAAACAATGAACTTGACCTCGAGTAACCCTGCAGGCTAATGGGTTGAACTCAGGTAACCCCAGCACAGTCCCAAGCAATGAGTTTGACCTCAAGTAACCCCATAGGCTAAGTGTTTGAGCTCACATGACTCCAGCATTGTCCAAACCCATGAATTTGAACTCAAGTAACCCCCACAGTCTAATTGGTTGACCTCAGGTAACACAATCATGGTCCCAAGTGATGAGTCTGACCTCGGGTAACCCTGTGGATTGACCTCTGAGGGAGATCTCAGGGTGCTCCATGGTGTTTCACCCTAGGCAAGGAACTTTCAAAGACTTATTTTCAAATTTTCACTTGTAATTCACTAGTACAGACAGCAAAATGAATACATGCATTTCTGATGTACTGTTAACAAAAAAATATCCCTTTCAAATGTTCTTTCATTCAACTTTTGCATTAAAATTTCATTACTGCAGTGTTTTGCTGAATTTCATCATAAAGCTTGCTTGTCATCCATGCAAACTCAGGGACCCCATTTTAGGTGGTTGACTGCAGGACTCAGGCCATATTCACAAATGCATAGAAGTCCCATTAACTTCAGACTTCGACTATGTCCTGAGTTTTGATGCTAGAACAGCTAAGTGCTTGTTTCTATATTTCTTCCCTTTCAGAATGTCAGTACTGGGGCTCAGACCTTCAGCTTCCCAAAATACCTTTTGAAGAAATCATGTGCAATGATGAAAGTGCCTATAAGTGGCTGTGCACCCTAAAGAAAGTAGGAATCGTTCTACTAACTGGAGCTGCTACAAGGCAGGGAGAATTGGTTAAACTTGGCCACAGGATTGGGTTCCTGCGCCTCACATTTTATGGGTGAGTTTGTTATTTAATATCTTTGCTTTACCAGCTTTGTAATCACAAAACAGAACACCTAGTGCTCTTCATTTAAGCTTGCTGAATATATTTTGTGGATTGATTTATTAAAATAGGGTGTATGGGGTTTTTCCTCTGTAAATTAGAAAATCTTGCATCAAGTTTATGTTCTGTACAGGAGGATTGCTTTTTTGTCACAGGCAGGGCAGAAAGATGTAAAGACGAGCAGCAATAACATTAACTGCTGAGAGAAGGAAAAGTGCCTGAAAACAGATGATGTTAAATAAAAGATAACAAAGAGATAGTCTTACTTATCTATATCATGGAACCAAACCAAAAATCCCTAATACACTCCCTCTGAAAAGAGGAAGTTATCTGTACTGAAACTTTATTTTAGTCATGGAAATAGGTAAGACTTAGATGATGCTATTGTGTCTCACATCACCAAGAAGATGGGCAGAGCACCCACTTCCCTGCTTTCAGCAGAGCCTGCTCTAGAAAGCCATAACCAATCCCAACAAGCAGAGCTCAGCTGCAGGAGTGCAAGCAGGAACTTGTGAGTCATCCTTTTGGTGCCAAGAGGTGGTAAACTGAACCTCTACCTCCTCAAGCACCCACTAGGTGAGCAGACAAATGATGATGGCAGTTCAAGTCTTGCTGAGCTGAGTCGGTGACCTCCATCTAGCTGAGTAAAGAAGTAGTGTTATTAGCTAATATTTATAATAATTTTCAGGTCTGAAACAGAATTTCATTTCTTATTGGTATCCAGTTCTGGGGTGGCTTTTACAACTGTAATAATATAATGACTTTGGGTAATTTCCTTGCTAGTTCACTGGCAGCCAAATACAAGGCCTACCAAATATTATAAATAAAAGGATAAACCTGGAATTGGCAAGCTTGCCAAATAAAACATTACCTCAGGGCCATGAATCTTAAACTGAAATGTAACAGCAATGAATATAGCTCTGACACATGGAAAAAAGAAGCCTTTTTCCTTGTCTAGATGTGTGCTTGATGCAAGCTCCCTAAAATGTCATTACTGTAAAAAGTGGAAACATTCTCTGTATCAGCCATATAACAAAGTCAAGGGCTTTCATGCTTTTAAATTAACCTTTTTCTTTACACTAGGGAGGCCCAACTCCATTAACAAAGTCTCCAGTCATAACACAATTCATTTCTCCAACTTCTCATGCCCTAGACTTTGTGTTCCCCGTCTGTTCCAAAGCCTTGGCCAGTGCTTGGTGTGGGGTGAAGACTTTCCTTCCGTGTGCCAGCACTGCCTTGAAAAAACACCCAATCCATCTGTATCTCCCAGAGGGCTTCGGCAGCAAGAGAGGGACACGGGTCCCAGACCTCAAATGAATGAGACATAGACTTTTAATGAAGTGCAAGGCCAGATGATTCAGATGTGGCTTCAGTTCTGAGTTCAGCAGTTTTGGAGGACTAAGGATGTAACAGGCAGCCTGCTTTTCTGCTCGGGGATACTGAGCCCATCTTCCTACTTAATGCAAAAAATTGTTACATCAGCCTGGTGCCAATTTTCCAGCTCTGTCAAACAGCCTGAGCAATGGGCTTTGAAATCTGACCCTAATTACTCAACCACAAACCATTCCACACAGCTTAGCTCTCCCTAAGGGCCAAGAGTACTCTGACACTACCCGCATATTCTTCCCTTACTTCTTATGTGCTCTCCCCATGGCTGAGTTGATGCTTCAGCTCAGCTGAAACACAGACAAAGCAAAGCTGGTATTTTTTCACATTCAGCCCTGACCTCCTTATTAGCATCTCTGACTTCAAGTCAGTAACCAAAGCTCCTTGTATGAAAAGCTCCAGGGGACCAGATCTCCTCATAAACCCTGACAGCACAAAAGCACTGACTGCTTTTGCAAAACCTTATAATGATTTTATAGACTATTACCACTCCAGCAGTTTTATATATTGCATACAAATGAGAAAAGTAAGTTTGTTAAATTGTTTTAGAACCATCAAGTGACACTGTAGTCTGTTAAATTAAAGATAGAGCAAACCTATCTGCCTTCAACACTAATGACAAGGATGATATAAGGGGCTGTTTTTTTGGCTGTCAGACTGTGAACTGTGGAAGTGTGGTTGAAATTATCATACTTGAGTACTGAGGTCATGCACTGATGAATATGTGCCGTACCAAATAATAAAAACTATTTCTTCCAGAAAATTATTTGCAAATATTCAAGGGGCTTTTCCCTCTGGCAAGTGCAGAAATTTAGTTTTAGCCTTTGGCATAGTTTCTATACTAAATACTGCTCCTAGAACAAAAGCATTTGTATACTGTACATAGATAATTTTTGTCTGCATGTTCTCTAGCCTATTTTCTTATTAAACTGTTATTAAGAAGTAAAGCTAGACATACACCATCTGAAACAGAATGTACTTGGTCTGTAGTATTTCACAAGGGAAAATGACTTTCATAATTCCTTTTAAACCACTTACACACCTGTGATTACATGGACTGCGTATGGTGCCTTACACTTTTTCAGACAAATGTCTGTATCTATAATATGCATCTGCTGAGGACTGTCTTCAATTGTGTGAACTTTGTACAAACAAAACCTGTGGTTCTTGTTCTTAAATTCTCCTGCATGGTGTGTCACTTGAAACACATTCTGTTTGTACTGCAAGGTGACATATTCACGTCTTTGTCATATAATTGTGACCTGTTTTTTTCACTGCAGTTGTCAGAACACATTTTTACTGAATTATGTCAAATTCCAAGAAAGAAACTATGTAACCAAATAAATGGGGCTAGTTCTCAGAAAGAGTGTTGGAGAAAGGGAAGAAGTTTCAAAGTCTTTCATCAAGGTATTTTCCTTCAGTGGCAAGTCTTCAAGTTACAGGAAAGAACCCTCTGCAAAGATACTATATATTTTCTAAGATTATAGAGCCTTAAAAATAAGTTCTGGGGAAAGTTACATAGCCTTTATCAGTTTTATATTTCATTGATAATGTGCTAAGGGGCAGAGGAAATGGAAGGCTGATAAAAAGAAATGGGTCAACTTCCACTCGCTTGTTTCTGAAGCCTCACAACTAAGATGATGATTTCTCCTGGCAGAAGCCTCTTGCTTCATGTCTTCAACTGGCCTTACTTTCAGCAAAGTGCCACCACTGGAAAGCCATCATTCTTCTAGGTGCCACATTGGGGACAGATGTCCCTTGGCACACTGAGGTTTATCTAGGACTGCTGAAATAAGCTTTTGTTGGGGTGGAGGGACACTGCTTAATCTTCATTTCTTTATAATGTTACAATATTTTCATGTTCAAAGATGAAATTACTCTTTTGTACTGTGACTTCACAGTTTCAGTGTGTACTATCTGGCATGCTGTTCTAACATGTTTTCTTTTTTCCCTCTCATTATAAAGACCAACTTGGCAAGTGCAAGACAAAGCAGATGCTAACAATGTAGCTTATACAAATGGGAAACTGTGTTTTCACACTGATTACCCTGTTCTGCATCATCCACCTGGGGTAAGTTGAATCTACTGACTTTTTCACCCCACAAAAGGGGAAAGGGAAATGATCCTGTAGTGTGAAATATGGTTAGTATTCAGTGACTCTGAATTTTGTCTTAAAAGAGCAATGTAAAAATAACAATATATTAATACACATATAACAATATATACACATGGATATGCAATATATGCAGTATGATGTAAGTTCAGCATAATAAGCCCATTATATATCCCATAATTTTTAAATTAAATTCACGAAGTATTGAAAATATTACTATATGAGAGAACTTTAGGGTCCTGTATCTGCTTTGCATTATATGTGCTTTCATTATACCACAAAAGTGAGGTGTCTGAATGCAATAGTCAAGTTGTGACATTTTAGGACTCATCTGTTCAGTTCAGGAGGGAAATAGAAAAATAAATATTATCAAGATAGTATACTCTCTTTTCTGTGAATTGATACAAGATACACACTTGTTTGCCCTTTCATAACAGACCAAAAAAGGGCCATTCTGTAAACCCAGACAACCACAGAAAATATATTTTCACCCAGTGCCTGTCATACCAAAGTGTAATCTATATAATTCACATAATTCCAGAGAACTGGAAAATAGTGGAAACAGGTAAAAAGAAACAAAGATAACGGTAGAAAAGTTTGAACCTATAAAACTTCCTCTTCTCTTGCTGTGGAGTACTTTGTTGTTTCAGTGCTTAAAGAAAAAGCCAATGTGATTTACCCACAGGAAGTACCAAATACTTCACACTAATACTACTTTTTCACCATTTAGATACTGTTCATTGATGTGGAGTAAGAATGGAGTAGTGCTTCATTAATAGAGAGCAGATGTGAATTATCTCACTGTCCTGTCTGTGCCAAAGCTCACACTCTGCTATGAAACATCAGGAAAAAAGCGTAACATTTTTCATTCAAACGTGCTTGTAAGACATAGAAGTATTAAAGTACATTGAATTGTTTATGAACATTGTCCCAAATGCACAGGTTTTTTTATATATCTAGTTATTACACAATATTTGGATTCTTAAGATGTATTTATTACAAATATGGGAAGACCTGTTTTTAAATGATGATCATTTTCAGAACTGTCCCAAAATAATTGTTTTAGGATTTCCTAGAACCATAACATGACTTACATTACTGCAGCCCTCCTTAGTAGGGCCAAGGTGTGCAAGGCCAGCTATGGCCACCAAAGGAAAGCTCTTGTTGCCTGGTGCTCCCTTCAGTGGGAGTCCTGTGCCCTACCCAGAGCTTCTGTTTCCCCCTTCATCCACATCAGTGAGGTCTGCATTTCCAGCTGGTAAGGAGAACTAACCCTGTTCTCCACTCTTCTTTTGCCTCCTGAGTTATTTTGTGGCTTTTGTTTGTTTGTTTGTTTCTTTTTGTTGTTGTTTGTTTTTGTTTTATTTTGTTTGTAGGTGGGAGGGTTGTTTGGTTTTGGTTTTGTTTTTGCTTTGGGGGTTTTTTTTGGTTTTTTTTTTTGTTTGGTTGGTTTTTTGGGGGTTCTTTTTTCTTTCTTCTAGTGCTCTCAGAAATAATTCACCATCATGGAAGGGGGGCTGGGTGACAAAGGTAACAGCCTTTGGTATGACAGGTATATTTTGTGTCATTTGCAACATGAGTGATTACCCTTTGGGTGATGCTGGACTCTCTAAAGCCACGGGATGTTTTACTGCTTGTGTCAGCAGCTCAGACTTACACCAGTGCAACCTAGAGCCCACTTTAGGCTTTCTGCTCCATCTTACACCTTGGCAAATTCATTCTGAAGTGAAATTAAACTGTCTTAATCCTACTTTATGACAGACACACTTCTCTGATGGCCACCTTTCACCCTCTGTGAGTGGATAATTCACAGCAGGTTTTGTTGCTGCAGGACAAAACTAATCCTCCTTGCTGAGATAAAACTGCAATGCATTTAAAACTATGTGGCTGCCACAAAGTGGGTCTCAGCGGAAAGAAGTAAGACCACTTTGCCACTGATTTACAGGTTGCAAGCATTAGAGTATATCCCAAAGAGGATGGATTTATGAACGTGTGACTTTAATTTTCTTCCTTTGTGATAGTGGTGGCAGAGTGTTGTGAAGCTGCAGTAAATGGGAACTCAAGCTTTCACTCGGGAAAAACAACAGCAACAATTACAACAAACACCATCAAAAAAAAGGAACCGCAGCTGTGAGGGAACTGATACTAATGAGCTGTTAAATATGCAAGCTAATTATTTTTTTTAATGAGCTGTTAATTCATTCCAGGTTCAGTTTCTCCACTGTATAAAGCAAACAGCTGCAGGAGGTGAAAGTGAATTTGTAGATGGATTTCACGTGTGCAACAAGCTGAAGAAACAAAATCCTGAGGCGTATCAGATCCTGTCCTCTACCGCTGTAGACTACACTGATGTTGGGGTGGACTACTGTGATTTTGCTATGCAGTGTAAACAAAGGATTATAGAGTGAGTAGTTTCAACACGACCTAAGAAGAAAATCCCTGTTGTGTTATTACATGTTGGCAGAAGAAGGTCTGCTCCTGCCACCTTGTGGGAAAACACTGGTTTAACTTGGTCAATAGTTTTGGATTTTGGTGGGGGTTTTTGTTTGTGTTTTTTGGCCAATGTATGACTTCTTCTGTGCATTGTACCACTTATTTGGTTTTGCCACGCACTAGCAAGAAGTGGTGGTAATTAGAACAGCTCCTAGGCGCAGGCACAGGCAGAGGTTAGCAGCAGTCTGTTACTAAATGCCAGCCAATGTGACATCTGTATTGTGCCAAAGAGAGGTCATAATTTGAAACATTTAGATTAAGAACTATATACTGTCAAAGGATCAAATGCAAATGTTCATATTCTTTTCTGATTTTAAAAAGTTTATGATTCTACAGTTAAAAGGTATATAATATAAATGTTTTTAGCAAATTAAGTGTCTACACTGTCTCCTGATTAGCCCTGGTTAGGTTCAGCTATCAAAATTCAACCCAAAAACAATCTGAATTTCACTATCAAAACACTGAAATCCCAGCAGGAGAGTTCATTTGTTGTTTAACTATCTTAAAATGTTTCAGTAACAAAAGAATGTATTTCCCTTTGCCTTCCCCTTTGCCTTCCCCTTTCCTTGCCTTTTTTCCTTCCCTCTGCTTCATAGCATAGATTCCAGAGGCCAAGCAGTCCGCATCAATTATAATAATGCAACAAGAGACACTGTGTTTGACATACCAGCTGAAAAAGTGAGGCCATTTTATGCAGCTCTAAAGGAATTTAATGATTTATTAAACAGTGCAGAACACAAGTTTACTTACAAGCTGAAACCAGGTCAGTAAGTTGCTTCTTCTTGCAACAATTTTTCACATTTTTCCTAACCCTCAAAGTACTTGAGCATTGTTAGCACTGGTACTGAGAGGAAATTTCAGTCCTTCTATTGACTGTTTGATTTGATACTGCAGTCTTATCTCATAGATTTCTTTGCCATTGTTACATTATGAAGAAATAAAAATATCGTGGGAATAGAGTCTGTCTATTGATTAGTCCAATGTATCTTTATACTTCATCCAAAACTACATTTGATACACATACCATATTGGAAATTGATGTATCAATAGCACCACAGATGGGAAATACATCTCTTCTTCATTCCCCAGCTGTAAAATAAAGATTTGAATAGTCCCTCATCTCTCAAGAGATGTTACAAAAGTAAATTCATTAATGTGTCTGACTGCCTTGTACTATATTGCTAGTGTCTTTGAAATGTCTGTGAGGAAATGAATCTCTCACTCTTGGGAACACGTAATAAAATAATGTGTATGATCACATAATAAACAGCAAAACAAAGTACCTTATATTGCATTAGTGACATCCATCCTATCGTCTAATGCACAAAAATGGTGCATTAGAGGGAATGGGGAGAAGAAAAGAAAGACTGTAAAGTTATTTAGTTAGAGATTTATCGTAACAGTGGCACACATGGGAGAAAAATTAAATTGATATTCCAGCCTTAATTCTGTGATTTCTTAACTTTAAATGGCCTGACTTTGTTCTCATAAAATTCTCTTAACAGGGACTATAACACAGAATGTGTATATTACAAATACTAGCCTAGTCAAATAAAAAGCATCCTTGTGACTTTCACTCATTTATTTCACACGTTTTTATTTCACTGGTGTGGATTAGCTGTAGTTGTCTTTCTCCTCAAGGCTTGCTTTTCTCATCATGTACTTTCTGCCACTCTACTTTTTAACTCCTGGTTATACAAGAAAAGAGACATCAAAAGGGACCTGCCCTCTGGTTGAGAATAACCAACTAAGTTAAAATTACTGTATTGTTGCTGTGTATCTCCAGCTGAGCTACTTGAAATTATTGCTCCCTACCTCTTGATATGAATCTACCTCCCTCTGTTTGGAGGAATCCACTATAGCATTCCAACTGTTGAACTTTGTGCAATCTCTTTGTAGGAGACATTGTGACGTTTGATAACTGGCGCGTGCTTCATGGTCGCCAAAGCTACCCATCGGGTTCGGAAGTGACACGGCACCTGGAAGGTGCCTATGCAGACTGGGACATGGTCATGTCAAGGCTCCGGCTCCTCAGGAAGAGGGTCATGAAGAGGGACTGATCTTTCTTCTAACTAGAAGGAGCAAAACATAGATTGTCCAACCTCAATGACAACAGCAACAACAACAGAGAAATAAAAAAATTGAGGCTTCTTTTCAGGAATTAACATCACTTTTGACAAGGGCGTGTCATTGAACAAGGCTTTAAACTGACAGGGGGTACATTTTGATTAGATATTAGGAAGAAATTCTTTACTGTGAGAGTGGTGAGTGAGATACTGGAACAGATTGCCCTGAGAAGCTGTGACTGTCCGATCCCTGGAAGTGTTCAAGGCTAGGCTGGATGGGGCTTGGAGCAGCCTGGTCTAGTGGAAGGTGTTCCTGCCCATGGCAGAGGGGTTGGAACAAGATGATCTTTAAGGTCCTTTCCAATCCAAACCATTCTATGATTCTAGAATAAATATATTTTTGAGTTCTGTAAGCTAAGAAATGTGTTGTTCATAACAATTTAAGATTTATCTGTGCCCTGGTCTTTGAATCTGTAAAATGTATTGTTACTCCCGTCAGTTTATTTGCTTTTTTAAAATCAGTGTGCAAAGTGGCTTGATAGATTATCACTTTACTGGACTGACTGGGTATCACAATGCCTTTGCCTCTACATATGTATCTGCCCTCCCTAGAAGGTTTGAAAGGCAGCATGAGAAAAGAGCTTAAAATATTATTTACTAAAGTTTTGTTATAAGCAGCACCTTCCTCTATTTTCAGATAGGCATTCTTCATTGCATAAATCATAACTAAAATTCACTGTCAAAATAAACAACCATTGCTGTGGTTTTTAAATGCACACCTTTCTAGGTAGAACTCCACTATAATACATTATCTCATTGAACAGGCTTCATATTCTCCATATCCTGCTGTACATGTCATGACTACCACAGCCCCAAATATTTTTTCTTACATTTCCAAGTGCATAAGCTCAGAAACTATAGACTTACCAGAGAATGCATTATATTAGTGTTTCTCTGCATTAGAAATATAAATAAATCTCAGTGTAGAGGTCACAAATAGGGTCAGAAATCCCATCAGATGCTGTGCACAGACCTACTGTCAGGAGGAGGAATGCAGAAGCTGCTTGGTGGCTAGAAACCATGAAAGACAAGAAGTAATTATTGATTTTGCACGTGAGAGAGAAGTGGCAACTGAACCCAAATCCATTTTTGTTGCTTCAGATAAAAGAGAACACCTCCAAGAGGTCTGCAGGATGTCCTCCTCTGCTCCAGATTCTGAATAGAGATTATGTTATGTAAAAATTACCGCAGCCAAGGTAGCGGGGTTTGTCCCTATATTCAGATGCCAAATGGACAGAGAAAGAATTTCCAAATACTTGATTTTATTCTTAACAATACTGAGTACACTGACTTTATTTTTCACTGTCCGTAGAGCTGCAAAGTTAACAGGACACCTCTCACCATGCTGCGAGATAGACAAAATAACCCCACCTTCACCTTCTGATCTCTCCGTTCAACTGTGTATTTTCAAACTGTTCCCTCCGAGTCAAATAAATCCTAGTCTCTCCTTAGAGACGTAGCACAATAGAACAGTAACTACAGAATTAAATAACTGTAGAATTAAAACAAGGCCAGGTTAGATAGATATCTGAGGTACCTGGTCTAGTGAAAGATGTCCCTTATGAAAGCAGGGGGTTTGAACTGGATGATCTTTAGGGTCCCTTCCAACCCAAGCCATTCTATGATTCTATGACCGAACATCAGTTTGCAAGAAGCTTTCATAGCTTCTACTCATCATTTACAGTCAACAGACATTAGTTGAATAATCAGATAAAACTCAATTAGGCATTGGTCGCAGTGTAGTTTGAACTCATTCCTCTTTATTAAATAGTGAAGCATTTTTCTCAAAGTTATAACTTAAACACATAATGCAACAAACCTTTTTTTAGAGGTAATTCAATTTCTCAGTGCCTCCTTTAACAATTAATGCTGGAAACATGAGGAAAGTATTTTTTCACTTTGCTATAAAAAAGGAAAAAGCTGAGGAAAAGTTAATACCTATATTCCTATATCTCTATCTAGATCTCCTCTATCTAGTGTAGTGCTTTAACTGTGATATTTTCTATATAAAAATTGAATGAGAATTGCAATTTATACCTGTAGAACAAGACATCTTGTGACTTATACCAATTGTTAATAGGAAAGAGAGATTTTCTGCTTTTATTCTATACTTTTCTAAACACTGTTATTCAAATTTCTGTTCATTAAAAGCTGTTATGGAGCTGATTACTGTTTTGGGCTTGTGTCTAATCTCACACATAACATCCTGTACACAGATATGAAGTCATTCATGTTAGTTACAAATATTTGTAAATATTATGAACCTGGATCCATTCATGTTTGTCCTGTATACTGAACAAATAGTTAAAATATAACTAAACCCGTAGCTTTGAACAGAATGAAGTACAAATAAAAAATCTAATTCTTGTAACACCTCCATGAGCTATGGCAGTTTAACTGGAAAAGAGTCAGACTACCCACAAAAACCTAATGTACAATCAGCACTTACATTTGTGGCTGAAAAGCATCTGCTCAGCTTCTAAAATGCAGCTACTATGTGTATCACAGATTTTAATTCTAGACTCCTTTGCCTATTACTGTAGTCATACTGGGAAAAGAGAGTGTTTTTGTCACTATCTGCAAAGTAGATCTCTTGATGACTATATTGAGACCTGGTCAGGCTGAATAAGAGAGGAAGCCCCAAATGGGTTTGTTTCCTCTTCATCTCCAAGTCCACACTGAAGAATGACATTGCAAAGGTTTCATACAGGTCTGGCTTCTGATGTACCTGCGGTACAGACATGTGCAGGTCACCCAGCATGGGTTCCCCAGCCTTCATAGACTACCAGCCCCAACTGTCTTTGCTGTCTTAGAGCAGCAAGAATAAAATCAGCTGGCAATAGGTGTTTGCAAGGCAACTCTGAAGAAGTTTTGTGCTGTATCCAGAGGATGGTAATGAACATGATTTCATTCAGCTGGTTGTAATCCAGAAATTTTAATGCTGTGTTACCTTTGTGCTGTTCATGATACAGCAGCTACCCAGCCTGAAATTAAGTGTCTGCATCCAGCAGAAGTGGAGAAAGAGAAAAAAACACATATCCACTTTATTATTTGCAAATGCCTCTTCTCTCCTATCCTAGCTTTCTTCTCCTCCCATTGCATTTTGTAGAAATGGATTCTGGATTCAGTTTTGTGGCACTTTTAATGTATAATTTTTTTAATGCTTTTATATATATGAGATTTCCAGCTAGTTTTTAAAGCTTGCTGAAAGTAAGTAACATCCTGGACATATCAATATACTCACATTTCTGTGTACCACTTCAACACAGCTCCACTCCAGCCACTGTTGAGCTACTGAAAGCATGTGCCAGCTTCTTTTGGCTGGTGGACAGCAAACCAAAGTCCAGAGAGACCACCAAATACCTTTGTTGGAAGAAAACTGGATTAGATGCCTAGTTTATGAAGTTGAAATATATTGCTCTCTGTATATCCAGGTAGATCTAAAATGTTATTTGTGTATACACATACACACAGAGCCACATTACCCAGAGGCATAAAGGCTGATGTAGTCCTGTTTCACATTTGGGCTGTACTGGCTAAGGTCACACTTTTGTAAATTCAAATATGTATTATTCTGTACTGTGTTTTTCTGTGATACAAATCAGAAGTACTTAGTGATCTTGTCTCAAATTCTCTTTAAGGCAAATGAGTTTGCATTTATAAAGCCAGCTGTCAAGGCAAGTCCATATTTGAAAGTTTCATGGTGGAAATCTGAAAAAACTTCTGGTAAAATCTAACGTTATTGATATATTTATACAAACATTTTAAACTTACAGAAAAAGAACCCCCCACTAACTTATGCCAGTCCAATAGCACCAAAAAAGATGGTAAAGAATAAGACACAGAAGGAACACAAAAATCCTGTTTAAAAGAAAACCCAAACGTAACACCCAACCCAACAAAAATTCCACACCAAAACTAAAAGGAAAATAAATCACAACTCTTCATAAGAAGAGGGGGGTGGTACTGCTCCTCCTTGAGTCATGAGGGAGGGAGAGATGCATCTCCCAATCTCCTGCAGCATCTTCTGAAGGATGGTGCTAGGAAATAAGAAAAGCAGTTGCAGTAACAAAGGAACTACAGTTTTCCCTGGCTACTTAAAAGCAGAGCAACGGCAATTCAGAGTGGCCCCAAGACTAAGATTCATTGGTGTCAAGGGCATTTCGTCACCCAGAGGATTAGAAGCTACTTTATTGTAGGATATGAACTGGCTTAGTTAGCAAAATATATTTAAAGTCAAATGTTTTATGTATTCTTAATTGTTTTTAATGTCAAAGAGGCCTGCTTTAGAGCAGGCAGAGGATTTTCTTTGTTGCCATGCCATGATACAAGTCTTTGGCCATTAGCTCAACCAAAATAAGGCAGGAGGTCTAAACATGTGGATTGCAGAAGGTGCTTGTCTATCATCCTTCCTTTCCAAGCAGCCAGGAGGTCTAAACATGTGGATTGCAGAAGGTAATTTCTCTATTGTCCTTCCTTTCCAAGCAGCCATTTGGATCAATAACTGCTCACATTGGCAATAATCAAGCCATGCATCTCTTTCAAGTTATATTTGGATGCGTTCAAAGCAGTGAAGATCACAGAACAACAGACATGGAGAAGATACAGTGATTTTCAGACTACATAATACTCAATTTCTGAAATCTGGGCCTGTTATTTTTCTTTAATCAAACAGGAATGTTGTTACGAAAATGTGCTAGGGGCCGTACAATGCCCTTGAACGCAGTGGGTGAGGAGCAGCTGCTGCACTGAGTGCTGCAGTAGGATACCTTTGAAAAACTGCCCGCAGTTGAGGAGCTGGTTAACTCCCCACAGCAGGGCTGGAAATCAGCAGGACACAACTCTCTCTCTTCTACCCACAGCCATCCTTTGTTGTCTCCAATGCTGTGCTCACAATTGGGTTTTTCCACACGTCTCCCTTGCAACTTGGCTTTCACTTTGATAAGCAAACACACGAGACCAGGGCAGGTAGGAGGAAAATCCTACCTGTTCACTTTCTTGGCTTCTCTAAAAGATTGCCAAGCAAAACAAATGCTGCACAGCCAAAGCATGTAATTATTTTTTGGCAACTGCAAAGGCTTAGAAAGAGCCTTTCCTCATCTTTTGCACTTCCCTCAAGCCATGTGTCAGTCATTCTCTTGCTGGCATACCCTATGAGAAAAGGGAGGCAATTCTGTGCAGTTTATTTGCAGCTTCTCCTTGACTTCATCACTTCCCTGCCCTCACAATGGCATCCCTTTGCCCAGAGGCGTGCAGTCGACTAGATTCTGTATCTATGGTGCTGTGGTTTAGGAATGGTTTTCTCCAACTTAGTACTCCTACGAAAACCATGAACCATTTCCCCTCCTTCCTCCAGTTAGAGGCACACAGGTTGAGATAAAAGCAATTTCCTGGAAACAGCAATGAGATAATAAAATGAACATTAATAACAACCATATTAATAACAGCCATATTAATAACAAAAGGTATAAGAAAAGATACAATTTACATGGAAAACCTCCAACAGTAAACAAATACCGGCCACTCTGTCCACCATGTCTTTTGACTGGAATGAACCCCTTCTCCCCTGAAGAGAGCCCCTTTTCCCTGCCCTCAGCAATGATGCAAGGTAGTACAGAACAACCTCCTTCCGGGCTACTGCAAAATTTAACCCTGTCCTGGGCAGAACCAGGACATTATCCACCCCTTATTCTATACCATCTCATGCCAGATCCTTCAAAATATATGTATATACACATATATGAATATACACAAGCAGTGGTATAATTTCCATAGTCAGTGGCTGCCCCTCCAAGATGTATGTTGAGTTTATTTAGTCCACCACTGTGAGTTCTCTCTGTCCTAGGTGTCTTCCAGGGCAGAAGGGATAATGTGCTCTCAGGTGATTGCAAGCAGCATCAGGAGCTCACAACTGGTAAATCTGGAGCACTCCATACTCATCGTCCACAGAACTGATGACATACAGTGTCAGTGTCATTCACCACCAATATCATACAATTTAACATTACAGACTGTTCTCACCCCAAAATCCAATCCCCTTGAGGTACACACTGCATTTCCCCATCCTTCTGCATTACTCACCAAGTGCACCCAGGTCCTTGAGCAAAAACAATCCCACGGATGGGTTTGCATTTGCTTGAGGCAGGACTAATCCAAGCTGTCTTCCCTAATGTATCCCTCATAGGCACCATGGGGACTGTGTCCCCTTCTGTGGTACATGGGGGTTTCAATCAGTCAGGGCCAGCTTGACTGGTAGAGCCTCTAGTGCTAACTAACCAGGTGGCCTCCAGTAAATGTAGGTCCCAACGTATGAAAGTCCCACCACCCATTGCTCTCAATGTGGTTTTCAACAGCCCATTGTACTGCTCAGTTTTCCTGGAGGCTGACAAGGAACATGACAAATCCCCTCAATACTGTGTTCTCTGGCCCAGGTGTCTGTGAAGTTATTTCTGAAATGAATCCTGCTGCCCCAGTCAGTTCTCTCTGTGGTGCCAGGTTGCCACAGAACTTGCTTTTCATGGCCCCAGATGGTGTCCTGGGCAGTGGTGTGAGGCACAGGGTGCCTCTTCAGCCACCCAGTGGTTGTTTCCACCATTTTAAGTGCGTAGTGCTTGCCTTGCCAGGTTTGCAGGAGCGTGGTGTAACCAACCTGCCAGGCCTCCCCATATTTGTATTTTGACCATTGTCCACCAGCCAGAGGAGCTTTACCCACCCACTTAGCCTGTGTGATTGCAGCACTTGTTTTACAGTTATGGATAGTCTGAGAGATAGTGTCCATGGTTAAACCCACCCCCAGATCATGACCCCATCTGTATATTGCATCTCTTCCCTGTTGACCTGAGGTGTCATGGGCCCACTGAGCCAGAAATAATTCTCCTGTGTTGTCAGCTTTCTTCATAATGAGTATCTGTCATAGAATCATAGAATGGTTTGGGTTGGAAGGGATCATCTAGGTCCAATCCCGCTGCAGGGACACCTACCACTAGACGAGGGTGTTCCAACCCCTCTCTAACCTGGCCTTGAACACTTCTAGGGATGGCAATTTCACAGCTTCTCAAAGTGAAAGGGATCATCAGTGAAAGAAGGCAAGACATTGCCTCCTCTAGTGTACATCACAATTTTTTTCAGTCAGATTAATTCTTTTTGAGTAAGATGATAAAACAGGAGGCTAACCATGCGTATCTGAGAGTGTTTCTGGCTACATGTGCTGTGTGAAGAACACCCTAATGGAGGATTTAACCAGTCCAGATTTCCACTTGGTTGTTTGAACTTCTTTCTCTGGACTCAGCCTTTGCAACCTCCCAGCTGCAGTGATACAAACACCAGCTGAAGCCCAAAGCTGTCTCCTTTGTATGGGACATAAGTGAAGACCAAGAGTTAACGTGCAGGACTGTGCCTGCAGTCAGGACAAACCGGGGCCTCAAGTATCAGGTGTTCAGTTGCTTTTATGGGAATTCAGATGAAATTTCTGAAAATATGAGATCAACGTCTTGTAAGAGGTCCACTAAGGTCTGGTGAGAATAAGTATGGCTGATGAGATTACAGCCTTACCCTAGTTGGAGAAAAATAGTCAAATGTTGCTCGTTTTTTGGATGCAGACCACAACCCAATTCAAATTGAGTTAAATTCTCATAACTGAAGTTTAATCTTCCAATCCCCCAAGGCTGGACGCACTGCACCATCCCTGCCTCTCCCCTAGCCAGTGGCCACAGAAGGTCTTGGTCTGCTTACCATCCTTGCTATGAAGTATGGGATGGAGGGTGCTCAGTGGGAGCACAGCAGCCAAGCAAGGAAAAGCCAAGGTTCAGTGGAATTTCATGTCCATCAGATGAGTAAGGTAAACTGATATGGTAGGAAAAACACATTGTTTTGCAGCCCAGACAGATGTTTGCTGTCAGATACATCACATATTGTACAGTCACATCTGCTGGAAAAGCACTTGGCTGATTATTTATCACATTACTGTGCCAAGGAGCTGAAAATTTAATACTAACATTTCCAGCTTGGTGATTTTCCCTGACATTTCCTACATTGCTGTTCAAAGCAGATCATGGAGTGGATGAAAACCTTCACCATCCCTTGGCTTGCCAGTAGTACACTCACAGACAGACTCAGGACACCTCAGGGAGCCAAGGACACTGAGCAAAATTTAGGACCGATTTGTTGCATTCCCATCATCCACACCTGTTGCTGCCTCCTCAAAGGGGAGAAATGTTAGGCACTTACTGCTTCTCCTTAGAAGTGGGTGTTGCTCTGCTCTCAGTGCCATTCAGCCCTGCAGATCTCTGGTCCCATCCCATCAGTTCAGGACACACCAAAGCCCAGAGCAGATGAAGGTACTGGTAACCTGGTGTGGACAAGGTTTGAGTCACATAAGTTAGAAACGGGGTTTTCAAGTCAGGGACTCAACTTGAAAAAAATCACCATAGGGCAGGCTAAGGATTAGTAAACATTGCCACAGTGTTCTTTGACCTTTTTTGCCTTTTACAGGAGACTTTGTTGGGGTTATGGGCTGACTAACAGGTCTGATCTGCAGCCAAGATCTCCTGGGGACTAGACAGCATGTAGAGTGAGTTTGGCTCTGCAACCACCTCTCCCTCTCACATCAAATGTCTCATCTGAGTAAACATATTTCTATTCTCTTTTTAGACGTAGGTTTAATTGTCCAGAATAAGGCAAAGAATCAATAATACCTGAGAGCCTCCTTTTTCCTTCCAAGTATTTTTTTTAGTCCACACGGCCTATAAATCTGAAAGTGTTTTGGACAGAGGCATAGGTCCAGTCAGCTTTTATGTGGCCAAGGAGTTGTATTCTTTGTTTTGCAGAGAGGGATTTTGGCAGTATTTTTAGGCTCTTGTTTAAGAAAGGAGAGATGTGATGAGCTCACATTTTCTGCTGCCATGCATGACCATCCTTGCTCATAAACACATCCCTCATCACCCCTCCTGGAGGGGGAAAAGTGCTTTCTCAAATAGGGTTGTTGAACATAGAAGGGGCATGAGCTCATGGATTCCTTTCCAGGGCTTGTTTCAGAATATTAAACATAAAAGGAAAGGGAAAAGGGAAATTGGAAAAGGGGAAAGGGAAAATGGAAAAAGGATGATGGGGGAGGGAAAGGATTGTG